>CM073777.1:70133901-70214412 GCA_037158775.1 Hetaerina titia | reverse complement strand
AATATTATTGAGATTTAATAGTTGGAAAAGCAGGTCATTAAATAGTTGCTGCAAACATTTATATTTATCACACCTTTGATTATTGTATGATACATTTTCCCAAGGAATAACATTTAATCTCAAAAAACTCCTTTCACTGATGTGAAAACATGTAGTTACTGTCATTGTGAGATACCAATAGGACACCTTCAGCTTTAATTTTTTGATCATCCCTTGCGCATAGCTCTGAATACTCATTGCCTTCCTAAACCCTATCTCACCGCAAGGGTGCATTAATCTATCTTTCATTTGATGCTGTTTTCGAAAGCAATGCAAAGAGTACTCTCAGACTAGCGTCTGTTACTTTGGAGGGTTCAATGATATGCTAAAACTATTTTAGATCAATTGGTGGGCACATTAATTTGGGCAGCTAGAGTGCGTCATTACATAGTGCTTTCACCACTCACCAGTAGAGCAGGTGTGTGATAAAATAGTACCATTAAAAATAAAGCCTGAACCAATAAACTTAGTCATTATTCAGGTCTACATGCCCAGTAAGGATTTAAAGAAACAGCTTATTAAAATTTCGATATGAAGTGTGGTTTTGTACAGCTTTGAAACATAGGCCATTGAAGGAAGACTATTAGATTAGGCAAATGAAATGTGGATAAGGATGGAAAAGATAAAATATAAAGTAAATCAAATAAGGAAGTACTATGCTTTGTGAGGGAAGGTGATGGAGATGAGGGGTTTGTTCAGAGAAATCCAAAGGAAACAGAAATGGTGGATGCAGAGCAACTTGATTGGCAAAAGTATGTTAAAAACTGTGATAGAGAGAGAACATTCATTGGGTAAATGAGAAAAGGATAGGCATGTTAGAGGGGATGGAGGTAGTAAGGATGTGGAATTGATTAAGTGGTTATTTTAGTGTCAGGGTCTTGTTAGGAGAGATATGGAAATGTATCATTGTTCCATTGTATAACACAGGCCAAGTGTTTTTGGTGCCGGAGCTTTTAATGTTGATTTAAAGAACAATTGGGGTGCTGAATCCAATTATGACACTAGTTTTTTCCTATCAGCTATAGTTTTCAAGATATAGATACGTTGTTACTTACGTAAAAAAATCTTCTACATGATGATATGGGAATATTATATTAATAATACAGGCCAACAGTGGTTTTGGTGCCGGAGCTTTTAATGCTGATTTAAAGAACAATTGGGGTGCTGAATCCAATTATGACACTAGTTTTTTCCTATCAGCTATAGTTTTCAAGATATAGATATGTTGTTACTTACGTAAAAAAATCAGATTATAATCATTTTCCATTCAAAATGAGGGTGTTCCTGGAAGGAAAAATATCACAGTGAAGAGGGTAGTGATTGTAACATGGAGGTAAATAAAAGGAAAGATAGCAGCAAGGTAGGGGACCAAAGCTGAAGAACTAAGAATGAAGTCAGAAAGAAAGCAATGATTCAATGTTCATTATGATTAAACCGTGTCTCTGCAGGAGACATGGTTTAAACATAACGAAAATTACCAGGAGTTCCAAGAGTTATTAGTCAGACTATATTATGGTTAGACACAGATTTATGAACAGTGTGGCTGATTGACATAGTTTTCCAAGATTGCATGCAGGCTCAGGTTATAGCTTAGTGCTGATGAAGTGTAAGGACAAAACAGGGAAGGTCAATGAGGAAATGGAACGTAGAAGCAGTAACTGTGATGAAAAGAAAGGAGTATTAAAAGATAGTAGAGAACTTGATTGAGTGAAGAGTAGATGCTAGTACTCTTCCATCCCACCCTAGGGATGGGCCCTGGTTCAAACCTTGAAGGTGGCAATTTTAAAAAATTGTATTCTGATTGCTACTTGAGGTGCTTTGTAGAGAGACCTTTGAGTGAGGATACTGCCCATCGGATGGAACGTTAAACTGTGTACCCTTGGTGCCTACTATATGTAGTAATATATATACTCTAAGAATATTAAAGCAGCAATAGTATGTTGAATACCAATTGACAGGAGAAAATTTAGCAAGCAAGGGAATAGATCAGGCATGTTGGACAGAATGAATGAAGGAATTTAGAATTTGAGAAGGGTTTATTGTGGTGTCAGATTGCATTATTTTAGAAGAGGTAAAAAATGCATTGCTGTGTGATTGTATACCCTGTGCCTATCAAAAATTTATCTTAAACAGTAGAATATCAATAATAATGTCGACTTTCATCTGCTGCCAATGCCAGCACATGACAAGACCAGTGTTGTATAGTAAAAAGACCAACAATTAGCGCTTGGTTCCTAGTACTGACTCACAGTCCACATTTCACCCATACATTTCATTTACTCATATTAGATGTGAATGGCCATGCACTATTTATTGGGATTACTAAATTAAATAATGAACTTTCCCTAATAGAGCCACTACAAAGATAATAGTCACTAGGTTCCATCCGAAACCTTTTGATATTAATAAATAAGAGTTTCTTGAATAAAATGAATGAGTGACCAGCAATAAGGGCATTGTGTGGAGGTTAGAAAGGAGTAGTATGTGGTAGGGTATTGGGTAAAAAGGAATAGACATTGAAGAAACAGGAGTTACCTCAAATAACTTGGCTTATTTTTAAGGTGACATCACTGATGATGAAATGAGCTAGTCGAATTTTGACCAATATTGATAAATTTTCCATTAAAATGTCTTTTTTGGATTCACCTCAGTAGAATGTACATAAATCCCCAGCAAAACTAAACAAGTATCATACCATCAACAACAACACGTCTATTCAAAAGTGATCAAGCTTTGTGAGTTAGCATTTCTTTTAAACCCTTTACCTCCCCTTACATTATTTTCATTTTTACCCACCCTGTTATGACTCAACTACCATAGTATATCAATAAACAATTTTATTATTTCCAGTTACATTGCTTTTGAGAATTTCTTCCATATTTTTTATAGCTGAATAGAATAGTTTGTACAGCAAACCACAAACAATTATTATTCTTTTTCTTTAGTAGCTAAGAAATTTTGCATGAAACAAGTATGTTGTAGATGTAGTATAAAAAACATGAACTCATGGATCTAGGGAATTTTTGTGTCATGTACATTCAAATTTGGGACAATTTTTAAATGACAAAAATAAAACTTCCATTCATCAACAAGAAATGGTTCAGGTGAACACAGTTTGTGTACAAGATAATTTCTCCTCCTGAGCCAACCTCTGCTTTATGTAACATTAACCATTTACACAGCAAGCAGCCCAAAGGTTGGTTTGGTAGTTGATGGTAGAGCTCACCTTATACTAAGACCAATGTCAAGTGAAGTTCAGACATCACAGTAGGGGGGCCAGATCCTTTCTTTGTCCTGTCGAAGGTTTATCACAATCAATCACACAGCTTTGGTGAAGCTGATGATCTGGAAGCTGATCCATCCCTGATTGTTTTGTCAAATTTTTAAAAATTATATATACTTTTATCTTAAACCGAAACTACTTTGATTAGTGTGATTTCACTTAGGTTTTCTAATTTTTACTTTTTTCATGTTTTCTTTTTTCATGAAAATAACGAATTTCCATTTTTATAGTTATATTCTGTTGAATTTGGTTGTTTCAACAGAATGTGTATTCCTATGTATATTTGCTGATTGACATTGCTTCTTAGTCTTTTTTCTGTACTTCTTTCTTCAATATCTTTGTTAATTGGTTAATACCATTAATAGAACAAGGGATGAAAGAGGTACTTCATAGTTGTCACCATGTATTATTTCAAATTCTTAATTAATTTTCATTACTAAAAAGAAACATTTGTATATCAATAAGAGTTATATTTTGTAAAGAAGATGCCCCCCTCTTTATTAAATACAAAAACGAACTGTTACATCTTAAATTAGGGGAAATTAATTTTTAAGTACATCTACAAGAGGTCTTTAAGTATACATCAACATAACTTTCAATTGCATTTACGAGAAGAAAGACTTGTATGAACTTCTTTCAAACATAAACTTAAAACGTATCAAAAGATTTAATAATAATCAAATATATGAGCAGTTAGCTCACTACATGGAAATGGTCTGAACAATATAATTCAAATTGTAACTTCTGCGAAAAACCCAAATACATCTGGCATTTTAACATTACAAATATTACCAAATTCTTTTAATTTTATGTCAACATTAAATTAAGTCCTATGTAACCTTTCAAAAATAGATGCTACTTACATTCATTTAAGTAGCTCACAGTGGCAAATAGAGAAGTTATACATTTAAAATGTTCTTACTTCACAGAAAGAACAGAAAATATAACTGAGATGATTAAAACACTAGTAATGTACTTATTATTTACTTAATACTTAACAACTAAAAAATGGATGAAATAACAAGAAACATTATGCTTTGTAAAGCATTCCATATGCTTTCAAGACAATCATGACTCCAGATGTCTTCGGTTAATTAGAGATGCCATCTTCATCTGTAAATATAAGTAGGGAGTATTAAAAGGTGTAAATTGATAGAGATTGTTGCATGAAAATTCCTTAGATAAAGAAAAATTACGATAAAGGAGATGGTTGCCAATAAAAAATATGGCAACATTTTTAAAATGCAAGCTTTAAAAATATTTTTCAGTAAAAGTCAGTCTGATTATCCGTAAAAATTTTGTTATTTTCCTAAAACTGGTCATATTTTTAGATCAAGGTCCATTTTTTTATGGCAGTTTCCTTGTGAACACACAGTACACCACCACCTGTATATAAGGAACCTTGTGTGCAATTCATAAAGTTTCAAAGATCCCTACAAAAGTTTCATGTTCAGGAAAATATTGGTCACATATCCATAATTCCATATAATAAAATTTACGAAAAGTGAAGAATCAGGCGTGATATTGTGGAATCGAGATATAATGAAAACTTTGTTGCAATTTTCCACAGTTAAAACTTTATTGCCGACCATGGTTTCGATACACTGTATCATCTTCAGGTGAGGGAGAGTACAGGGAGAAAGGATATATATACCAAGGAGGGGTGGCAGGGGAGGAGGAAGCGGGTGGGAAGGGGGGGGTGGGGTTTTGTCACACAAAGAAAGGCAGGAAAAACCAATGGAACCCCCCGAAGTGCGGGCAGCTCACTCTTCGGGGGGGGTGAGGGAAGGTGTCGCCATAATGGTCACTGAGGGAAGTTAATAGACAAAAGTGGGGAGGGGCAAGAGAGGAATTGAATGTCGTTAAGTAGCTCTATCTTCTGGTTTCTCCGTTGGATAATCTCTAAACTCTCGAGAGCGTCCAATTTCTTGCTCTTTTCGAATTTATGCAACGGCTTAAATTCAAAATCCGGGGAATGGTTCTTCTCCAAGAGGTGGGTGGCAAAGATGGATGTGCTGTTGCCTAACGCATAACATTTCCGATGCTCATTGATATGTGTGGCGAAATTTCGTCCAGTCTGTCCCACATAAGTCGCATTACATTGGCACTTTAATTCATAAACACCACACTGTTTTTCGACGTCGAATTTATCTTTGTTTAAGCAGAGTGCTTTGGATATGGAAAATGGGGTGTAAAATGAAACACGGAATTTATCCTTGGGTAGAATGTTGGCAATTCTATAGGACAAAGAGTTTGAGAAGGGGATTTTGCACCATTTACGTGAGGGGTTGGAGTATGGCAGGAGTGTTGTGTGGAGCTCGACGGCACTTTTTCTCAGTTTTTTCCCTAATAGGGAATCAATGAGGTCGTGACATGGAGAACTGAAAGGAAAACAAATGAGGATATGTTGGGCATGGTGGGTGAGAAGAGGGGATTTTTGAAGAAATTATATGGAGGGAGGAAAATTGGATAAAGGATATATTGATCGGCAGTGGAATGTTGAAGACGGTGATAGAGGGGTTAATGTTAGGCAAATGAGGAAAGGGCAAGATGTAGGATATGTATATTGGACAGAACAAAAGGAGGAAGGAATTACATATAGATGAAGATGGGCTAATTGTAGAGTAGAATGTTTGGTTGTGGTTTGTCAGGGTAAACAAAATATTTGTGTCTCCACAGCTAGGTAGGTAGTTGTGTCCATCCAAAACCTACCTTAACTGATAGATAACCTAATAACAAAGCAGAAGAGAAAATTGAAGGAAATATTTGATAAGGAAGACCAAGACATAAGGACATAACACAAGTAAAGAAGGATGTACAAAACAGAGAATTAACCAGGAGATGACAGAATTAATATTGAGTAAAGAAAAATGGGAGTTTGAAGTAAACCACTCTGAGGATTTAAATACTGATAATGATGGTGACTCACAGCCATTGAATCTAAGTCTCAGAAGTGACAAAAACTCTGGTAATTTCATTATGATATAAGGTGCATATTATGATTTCCTGCTTTATGTCAAAAGTAGCTAAGAGTATAGAGTACACATGAATAAGTATTCAGTAAATATAGGTAACAAATGAAGTATGACAGAGTGGGTGAAGAGAGAAGCTTATAGAGGAAGGAGAAGAGAGAAAATAATAGAACACATCTTCAAGTTTTTTGAAGACCATAATGAAGGAAGAATAGAGAGGAGGAATCACAGAATCATACTTTCAATGAGAAGCGGGTGAGGGAAAATGGGGTGAACAGAGCTATTATGGCTTTCTGAGAGCGATAAGGATTGGAATCGTTTAGAGAGCTGCTACAAACCAATCTGTGGATTGATAATCTGTGATGATGATTAAGTAAGTACACCATCCTGATTAGAAAGTCTGTTAAAATCAAAGTTATTTGGCAGAAGGACTCTCTCTTACATGAGCATTTCCTGAAAAATAAAATCTATATGTATCCTGAAAAAATAATGATATACCTTTCACCAAGATGGTCAATGCACCTAAAAACATAAATACAGCTTTAATTCCTTCCTACCATTACTATACTTTATTTTTTTATAACTCCTACAATGCAGACACACACACACAAAAACCTTGTCAAGGGGAACTATATTGATGCCACTGAACAGTATCACTATGGTGATTTATTCAGTTATAGCCATAGTCAATGTCATATTTTAAGTAATACCAAAAAAAGTTACTAGCTTTAATAGGCAATAAGCCCCATGCATTTAAATGGTACTAATTCTAATTAAGACTCGTAAAAAATCTGATATGGAGTGTAGCTATGTACGGTGCGGAAACGTGGTCACTGAAGCAGGAGGATAGACGTAGATTGGAAGCTTTTGAAATGTGGGTGTGGAGAAGAATGGAGAAGGTGAAATGGACCGAAAGGAAAACAAATGAGGAAGTACTAGAGATGGTGGGTGAGGAGAGGGGTTTGTTGAGAGAAATCCTATGGAGGCAGGAAAAATGAATGAAAGGCATATTGAGCGGTAGTGGAATGTTGAAGAGGGTAATAGAGGGGAGAATGTTGGGCAAGCGAGGTAAGGGCAGGAACAGAATAGGGATGTTGGACGGGATGAAGGGAGGAAAGAAGTACACAGAGATGAAGAGAGACCTGATATAGATTAGTTTGCTAGGTGGGGAGTCACAAAATGTTTATTTGATAGTTGTGTCCATCCAAAAACCTACCTTAAATGGTAGATTACCTAACAATAAAATTCATTCACTTCCAAATAAAATAGAATTAACCGAGGTCAATTCACACAGGTTTAGCCAGCATTTTTACCAGCACAAATTGATGAATTTGTTCAACAGAAACCAATATCTATTGTTTCAATTCTAGCAATCACTTGGGCCAGATTTTATAATGCCCTGTTAAACTTAGGGTTAACCTTTTACCTTCGGTTAAGGTCATAACTCAGTTTAATGATATCTAGTTGAGTTCAAAATTGACCATTAAAAAGTTTAATTTAGCAAACAGACAATGTTACCACAGTTCCATTTTTCACATTCACTAATGAGCAATCGTATTTGTCAATAAAATCAGTTTTGTTGACAATCCAAATATTAAATTAATTCTCACATTAATTAATATTTTTTGTTTAACCAGGCATTATAAAGTCGGGCTATAGTGGATTATAACTGCCTTGGTAGGATTAAATGAATTAGCCATAGGTTTTGCAGACCTGTTTTCATTACCAACATACATATGAACTCTCCAGAAAGCTGTGGTGAATTGGAACATTTCTGTATCTGTGCAGAGGTAGAAACCTATTAAAAATTAAGGGTATTGATGCGAGGGTAATTTGAAAAGTCTCAGAATGGAATAGAAATAAACAACTTACCAAACTCATTGCACTAGCGCTGACATCTGGTAGTGATTCCGATAACCTTTCAAACCACCCTCGTAGAAGAAGAACTTGTAGATTTTTCAATCAGTTTTTAATGTCATCAACAGATAATAAACCAAAACAAAATTGTAAATTTGCTTTGAATAGAAACTCCTTCAGACTTGGTAACTCGCATTTAACACAACATTGATAATTTCAGTAGTCATACTATCACATGGAATTGGCATTTCAATTATCTATTTTTTTAGCCAAGAAAGGAATTCTTAAAAACTTTCAACTCAAAAGTAAACAGGACTATTTAAAGTTCACATTGGGGATAGGTTGCCTTCCTAGATATTTAAAACCAACATCTAACTGGTAAACTACCTCCAAAATGTGTGAATGACCAGTGTTTTTAACTTGATTTGGGTATGAACAAAGTGCTTACCATTAAACAAAGTAGTAGCCATTGTAGGCTCTTCCTCTGTTGTCCTAATTGTGTCTGGCAGCTGCTTGTTGCCTTCACCCTCTTCATTCGTGAGATCTTCAGTGGTGTCCATCTCCTTTCCTATGAACTTTTCATCATCCCTTAAATTCATGTTTTTAGTTTTATATGATTCAAATTCAGGCCGTTTTTTCATGAAAAAATCTTTTAACAATGATAACTGCTCAGAGAGTGATTTGTAATTTTTTTTCATCTCCGCCATATTCAATTCATTCTGTAAATCTTCTATTGCTGATTTAACTGACAAAAATTCCTTTGTGTATTTGTTGATGTTATTTAAATCCTTTGCAAGGGAATTGAAGTATGATAAGGATTGTATACCCTGCTCATTCAGTAATTTTTTCAAGGCTGTCAATTCTGTGGAGATTGTTTTGTCATGACAGTTGCCTTTCTCAGAAGATCTATTGATTAAATCATCCAATAATGCTTTTACTGATGACAATTTTCCTGATGTAACATAACTGCAAGACCTTACATTTAAGAGTATTTTTTTGTGATCCAACTGCTCAGAGTTCTGTTCATCAAAAGATCCTTTTAGGAGTGATAACTCCTTTGATAATTTTTTATTGCTATTCTTTAAATCTGAGTTTGTAGAACTCAAATCAAGTTCCAAATCATGAATCAGTCCCTTCATTGTTTTTAAATCTATTTGCATTTCATCAAAAGATTTCTTCAAAACCACCAATTTTTTATTCATCTCATCAAAAATATTTTCACTTTGCAAATTACCCTGTGATATAATTTGATTGTTCAAAGTGGATTCATTTTTTATTGCTTCAATTGAAGCCTTTATCACGGAAATTTCGTTTTTTAACTCTAAAAGTGTTATGTCTTGCTCTTCTTCAATTTCTAATTGTCTTGTTGCCATCTTTTTGGGTCTCACAATGGATTTTGGAATTCTTTCAAGGCAAGAATTAAGAAGATTATTATATGCTAAAGTTGACTGGGATGCCCTAATTAACTTTTTTCTGGATTTTTTAAATGATTATTTCAGTCCTCACAATCAGAAAAAAGAGATATTGCTGCCGGGAGCTGTAAGGAAGCAAAATCAAAGATTAACCCTCCACTTGGAAAATAGTTGTCATGATGATTTTACACCGATTCAATATTTTGTGCATTTCTGAATTAACTGAGCTGTACAAGTAGCATAGGTACTCGATTCCTCTTCCAAGAACTCAATCATAAAGTCAGGTATTGTTAGATTTTTTAGTGGTATACTATGCTGCATGGGTTCCATATGCAAAGCAATTTACGAATACCAGTTACTTGGATGAAACATTCAACCATTTCCCCTTTGCATTATTCCCCTGTACTTAAATATGTATGCTTAGAGATAAATAGATCTTTATGAAAGTAATGCATAAGTAGATTATGACCTTTAATCATTTCTCAAAACTGTAAATGAAGGTAAAATTAACAGATCATTTTAATTAGTCATTTCCCAATTCAGGTATCAATTGTATACACATTGAACTATATTTTGATGCTAACTAACCTATGAGCAACATTTATACATTTGGGCCTTAATAAATTAAAAATACAGTGATTATAAGTTAGCATCGAGCCATATATAAGCCTGGAATACCATTTTAATAACTTTTAATGTCCAATTATAGTGGTTCCAAGGCTTCAAACCTCAATTTAACTATTTTCAAAACAGACAGTAAAGTTAGGAGCAAAAATACGACAATGGAGACCAAGCTTGATAGTATGGTCGAAAAGTTAACAAATCATGTTTGAATGCACTTTTCTATTCAATCTTGTTTGAGCACTACATTTCAAACCAAAGATGATAAGTGGCAATAAGATTAAGAAAGGTCAAAAGGTCTTTGAATAAATAGCTGTACGCTAATATTATCTCATATTTATACAGTTGCAAGTTTCCTAAACGTATGAGCTGGTATTTAGATATTTTAGTACCCTGCAAGTTACTACTAGGGTGTGTGGCAGGAGGTGAATACACACCAAACTAATTTCGACCCTTATATGACCCTACCACGGTCAAATAATGTCATTCTGTTTCCATATCATTCCAGCAAAAAGCAACCCTCGTGCTTTTTGTTCATGATATTTTTTATTTATTTATATACCCTGCAAGCCACCACTGGATGTGTGACACGGGGAGGAGGTTACTCGAACATTACACTACCATGGTCAGACAATGTTATTTTGATCCCCTATTGTTCGTGGAAAAAATGACATCTTAAATCTATCTGTTCTACATTTAATCTCTAGTTTTGTTAACATGGTCTCTCCTACCATAGTATGATGGGGGTAGAAATACATTTTCAACATCAGTGCTAAAGGGACCTCCTTCCAATTTATGCAAGAATTTCAGTCTGTAATGAAACCTTCTCTTCATAAGTGATTCCCAGTCTAGCTGATCTGAGACAACAATTTGGTTGTTATGAAGTGTAGCACCCATTTTAAAAAGAGAAGACAGGGGCGGCAGGTTAGGAAAAGGAATGTAGAAGCATTAAATGGTTTGAAAAGGAAGGCATATCAGCTGGATGTAGAGAAAATCATGGATGACAGCGAAAAACTGAGTACTATCAAGGAAAAATGGGAATACATCAAAAAAGGGATACGAAAGCCGCAAATGAAACTATGGGAACCATTAATGGGAAAAGGACAAGAAAACCATGGATCATGGATGAGATGATTAGAAAGATAGAAGAGAGAAGAAAATGGAAGAATTTAAATAGAGCTAGGCAGAAGGAAGGACAAAGATTTAATATAATAATAAATTGGGACAGGCAACAAATAAAGCAAAAGGAGCATAGTGGAAGACACAGTGTGAGGATATGGAAAGTTTGCAGAACAGGGGTGAACTGGTGTGCCATACAGCAAGGTTATATCATTATCGGGAAGTAAGAAGGGAAGATCTGTGCTAACAATTAGAAATAAGTCAGGTAAGATGGAAGGAATATATAGAAGAACTGTATGGTAAAGAACCTAGGCCAACAAGGCCATAGGCCTAGGCCAATAAGGCCAAGGCTAGACATAGAAAGAGAACATGACATAGAGGAAGATAGCTTAGGTCCAGGCATACTCGACGATGAAACTGAAAGGGCATTACAGAAGATGAAACCAAATAAGGCTGTAGAGGTAGACAACATTCCTGTGGAACTATTGAAATGTTTAGGAGAATGTGGGAAGAAGATTCTATTTGGACTGATTCATAGTATCTATGAGGAAGGAATCTGGCAAGAAGGCTTTATGTGATCATTGTTAGTTCCTATTCTGAAAAAGGTAACGGCTGCATCATGTGAGGATTACAGAAAAATAAGTTTGATATCCCACGTAGCTAAAGTTATTCTCAGGATCATCAACAGAAGGATAGAGAGTAAGGCAACTGATTACTTAGGGAATGATGAGTTTGGGTTAAAGAAGGGGAGAGACATGTGTGATGCCATTGCAGTAATGAGATCACTAATCAAGAGAAATATGGAATACACTCAGGGCATGTTTGCCTGATTTTTAGATTTTGAAAAGGTATTTGATAGAGTGAATGAACAAAAACTAATGAGTACATTGCAGAGAATAGGATGAGATTGGAGGGACGGGAGGTTAATCCGCACCCTGTACATATCTCAGACTGCTCAGGTGGGAGTAGGGAACAGCGAGTCCAAATGGACGGTGCTAGGATGAGGTGTAAGGCAGGGTTGCCCATTGTCACCGGTGCTGTTCAACGTATATGTGGAGGAAATTATTAAAGAGGCATGGGAAGAACTGGAGGTAGGATTGAAAGTTCGAAGGGAATCCGTAAAATCAGTTAGGTTTGCTGATGACCAAGCTCTAGCTTCATTAAATAAAGAAACACAATGTATACATCCACTGTTCTTTATTTTTGTACGAATAGTTTCAACGCTTAGGCGTCATCATCAGGTACAAAATTAAAACCAGCTGATGCTCGTTTATATAGCATTTATGAGGGAGAGTGGAGTGGGTGAGAGAGGGGGTAAAGAAAAGGGGTTAAATCGGGTTGTGATCGGCGTAAATGAACGGCCCCTTCTCATTTACGCTGATCACAACCCGATTTAACCCATCTTTTTTACCCCCTCTCTCACCCACTCCACCCTCCCTCATAAATGCTATATAAACGAGCAGCAGCTGGTTTTAATTTTGTACCTGATGATGACGCCTAAGCGTTGAAACTAGTCGCACAAAAATAAAGAACAGTGAATGTATGCATTGTGTTTCTTTATTTAATTAACATGAACTTCCATAAAGTTGAGCTTAAAACAATAGGAAGCTCTAGCCTGTCTGTAAGATAAGGGGTTGAAAGCATTGCTGAGTGAATTGTAAGTTCAGTGTGATAAATACGGGATGAGAATCAATATTAATAAAACAAAGGTTATGCGATATTCCAGAAAGAAAAAGGCTAAGCTAAACATTAAAATAGGAGGAGGAAAATAGAGCAGGTAGAACAGTTTACGTATCTCGGAAGTGTTTTGGACCAATACGGGCAAGTAGTAGGGACGTAAGGAGAAGAATTGCGCTTTCTCAAAGAGGAGGGAGTTGATGACAGGGATGTTGAGTAGGGAGGTCAAGTCCCTCTTCATTTCGGCGAATTTCCTTCCTCCCTTCATCCCGTCCATCATCTCTGTCATGTTCCTGCCCTTTCCTTGTTTGCCTAACATTCTCCCCTCTATTACCTTCTTCAATTTCCCACTGCCGCTCAATATGCCTTTCATCCATTATTCCTGCCTCCATAGGATATCCCCCAAAAACCACTCTCCTCACCCACTATACCTCGTACTTCCTCATTTGTTTTCCTTTCGGTCCATTTCACCTTCTCCATTCTTCTCCACACCCACATTTCAAAAGCCTCCAATCTACGTCTATCCTCCTGCTTCAGTGACCACGCTTCCGCGCCGTACATAGCTATGCCCCATATCAGAGTTTTCACGAGTCTTGTCTTAACACCCCTACTCAACGTCCCCGTCATCAACTCCCTCCTCCTTGAGAAAGCCTCCTTGCCTAGCGCAATTCTTCTACTTACGTCCCTACCACTTTGACCGTATTGGTCCAAAACACTTCCGAGATATGTAAACTGCTCTACCTGCTCTATTTCTTCCCCGCCTATTTTAATATTTAGCTTAGCCTTTTTCTTTCTGGAAAATTGCATAAACTTTGTTTTAATAATATTGATTCTCATCCCATATTTATCGCACTGAACCTCCAATTCACTCAGCAATCCTAGCAACCCCTTGGCTGACTGAGCAACTAATACTTGGTCATCAGCAAACCTAACCGATTTTACGAATTCCCCTCCGACTTTCATTCCTACCTCCAGTTCTTCCCATGCCTCTTTAATCATTTCCTCCACATATACGTTGAACAGCACTGGTGACAATGGGCAACCCTGCCTTACCCCTCTTCCTAACACTGCCCATCCGGACTCTCCGTTCTCCACTCGCACCTGAGCAGTCTGAGACATTTACAGGTTGCGGATCAGTCTCCTGTCCCTCCAATCCATTCCTATTTTCTGCAATACATGCATTAATTCTTCCCAATTCACTCTATCAAACGCTTTTTTGAAATCTACAAAACAGGCAAAAACGTCCAGGTTGTATTCTATATTCCTCTCGATTAGTCATCTCATTACTGCAATGGCATCACGCTCTTCCTTTCCTAAACCCAAACTGATCATCCCCTAAGCAATCATTTGCCTTATTCTCTATCCTTTTGTTGATGATCCTGAGAATAACTTTAGCTGCGTGGGATATCAAACTTATTGTTCTGTAATCCTCACATGATATAGCCTTTGTCTTTTTTGGAATAGGAACTAACACCGATCTCACAAAATCTTCCGGCCAGATTCCTTCTTCATAGATACTACGAATCAGTCCATATAGGGCCTTCTTCCCGCATTTTCCTAAACATTTCAACAGTTCTACAGGTATGTTGTCCACCCCCACGGCCTTATTTGCTTTCATCTCCTTTAATGCCCTTTCTATTTCATCGTCGAGTATGCCTGGACCTAAGCTATCTTCTTCTACGTCATGTTCCTTTTCTATGTCTAACCTTGTCGGCCTAAGTTCTTTACCATACAGTGTTTCTATATATTCCTTCCATCTCTCTTGGATTTTTCCTGGTTCAACTATTATCTTACCCCACTTATCTTTAACTGTTAGCACAGATCTTGCCTTCTTACTTCCCGATAATAACTTAACCTTGCTGTATAGAGAACCAATTTCACCCTTCTTCTGTAAACTTTCCATATCCTCGTATTGCGTTTTCCACCATTCTTCTTTTGCTTTATTTGTGGCCCTTCTCAATTTATTGTTCAACTCTTTGTACTTCATTTTGCCTAACTCTGTGTTTACATTCTTCCATCTTCTTCTCTCATCCATCTTTGCAATCATCTCATCCGTGACCCATGGTTTCCTTATTCTTTTCCCGTTAATGGTTCCTATAGTGTCTTTTGCTGCTTCCGATATCCCTTGCTTGATACATTCCCATTTTTCTTCGATTGTACTTAGTTCTTTACCGCCATCCATTATCTTCTCTACAGCCTGCTGATACCTCTTCCTCGTTAATCCATTTAATGCTTCTACGTTCCATTTCCTAACCCGCCGCCCTTGCCTTATCTTCTTGAAACGGACGTTACATTTCATAACAACTAAATTATGGTCAGATTCCGCATCCGCTCCTGGGAAACTGTTCGAATTTATCACACTGTTCCTAAACCTGTGCCTAACCATAATATAATCTAACTGATACCTTTCTGAGTCCCCTGGCATTTTCCATGTATACCTACGCCTTTTGTGATGTCTAAACCATGTGTTGGTGATGACTATCCCCTATCTCTTGCAGAATTCAATCGCTTTCTCCCCGCGTTCATTCCTCGTGCCTAACCCATAGTCCCCCACCTCACCACCCTCTCTCCCTTCGTCTACCGTCGCATTCCAATCCCCCATCACAATCAAATGTTTCCCTGCAGGAACACACGCGATGATATCCTCTAACTCATCGTACATCCTATTGACTTCTTCCTCCTTGTGGTTGCTCGGTGGCATATACACCTGAACAATGACCAAGTTCGTCGGCTCTGTTTTAATCTCTACGAGTAAAATTCTATCTGTTGCTTGCTCTATGTTGACTACGCTTCTTCCTACTCCTTTATTTAATATTACGTCGTGGAAAATATGACCTTTTAAACCTATCTCTACATTCCTTTTCTACGGTTAATGTCTCCAATACACCTCTACTTCTACATTTAATCTCTGTGCGTAAGCCACTGCTACGTCGTCAAATAAACGCATCTTACCAGTGACTACGAGGTAATTGTCGTTAACTTAAAATAGGTCCGATAACACACCCTTTGGGAAGCACCTGAGTTGACTTCTATCGTTGACCTAACTCAATCTATGACAGCTATTTGTACCCGACCATTTAAAAAGTCTTAAATCCAACCCAGGATATTTTTATCTATGCCAAATGCTTCTAGCTTCAGGAGTAGTTTACTCGGGTGTACTTTGTCGAATATTTTCTTGAAATCTAGAAAAATCACGTCCATTGGAACTGCGCTCTCCCTCGAAGTAAGAATTGGATCGCGTGCAGCGTAGAGGTGCTAGCTCCGTAAAGCGTTGTTATGATTAACTTAGTAAGCGTATCCAAAGTATTAGAGCAGCAAGGCTGGGCATCACTCACGGAGCGAAAGTTAAATTACAGATTTGAAGCTCTTGCATAAATTGGAAGGAAGTTTCTTTAGCAGTGATGTTGAAAATGTATTATTATTCTCATCATACTACGGTAGGAGATAATAAAAATAAATAGATGGGTTTCAGGGTACTAATTTTCCTAAAAATTTCCATGAAATAATAACATATCGGTTCTTTGAAGCGGCATATTATTATCGTTAGTTACGAAAACGTACATAGCAATATTTTTATTGAAGAAAAAAGGTCAGGATTTACTTACCACGACTGCTCGTTTCGGAAATACTCTGGAAATGGTGTAGATTGCGGGCCAAACTGGGCTCTGCTGCCTCACAAATACTTTTGTGGGAGATTAACGGCAGCCGGCGACTCGCTTTATTCATCGACAATTTCGCCACAAACACCAATAGTCAGATAGTGAGAGAGAACGGCGAATGGCTGTGTAGGATAACAATTAAATCCCCAGCACAATATGTTACAATGTATCGTAACACTTAATGTAACAATGTATGCCAACTTTTAGCGGTTGATGTGAACAGATGTTTCTCTGCGAGCTCGGGCTTAAATCTTCCCCACCCACCAATGATCTTTATTTTCCCTATTTATTCAGCCTAATAAATCCTCTGGGACTGATGAAATACCCGCTCATATATTTGAGGATCTATATTCGGAAATTGCGCCGTATCTAGAAATAATATTTAAGGAATCGCTGGAGATCACAAGGTTCCCAGAGATTGGAAAATGGCTAACGTAACACCAATATTTAAAAACGGAGACAAGAGCCGAGCAATTTACAGACCTATTTCTCTCACATGTATTTCGTGCAAGGTTGTGGAAGATAGTAGCTAGTTCTTATTTATTTTTTATTTATACGATATACTCGTACATACTCATACATATAAATATATATTCAGCCTGGCTGCTCTAACATGTTGGATACGCTACTGCGTTTATCTTAGCAATGTGTCAGTAAAGTGAGAGAGATTAGTGCAGAACAGAGTGGACCCAATGAGCGGAAAAACCACAAAACTCATAAACATCCTAAGCAGGTCAACAAAAGCCTCCAGCTTCAATTTTCGTTTAAGCACATTAATAATGTAAGGTATGAATATGTATTTTTTTCGAAAAAAGTTTTTTTGCGATAGGAGACCCCTGGGGCCACCCAGGGAGCTAAAAATTTGGCTAAAGGGGTTTCTAAATATTTACTTTCGAGTGCTAAATCCCAAATAAGAATCCAGCCGAGTGCAGATTTCACCATCTAATCCCGCTATAGCCTTCGTTCAGCCTTAAGGAATACAAGTAGTAGACCTACTGTTTTATTATTAAATTCTAACTTTAAGAAATGTAAACATTTACTAGCATTTCATTATTTAATAAATGAATGCTTACATTATTATACACACCAAAATTCAACACTTAATAATGTTTATTTTGTTACACTTAGTTGAAACTCAAACAATGATCAAATCTGACGTCGTTCGGTGATTCTCACAACTGTTTTGATCATTGTTAAGGTTGACCTCCAAGTCCCTGATTCCGCTCTCTTCACTTTCATCAATTCCATGATTGACAATATATTGTCTTCCTTGAACCTGGTACCATGGCGCAACAGAGATATCCGTATCTGCGCATCTCCAATTGCCTGGTCCCCCTATTATCCTCTGTAGCAATGCAGTCCCTGGAGGGCAACATATAAGCAAAGGGCGACCTATGGCCACCTCTCCTGCCAATGCACCATTGCCCTGCACCTGCTCCTGCTCCTGCCAGTGCCCATTTCGTCATCTGCATTCGAATACACTCTGACGATTGGTGGCAATCTCATGACTGTTTTGGCCATTGTTGAGGCTGGCCTCCATGTCCGTGATTTCCATCCCTTCACTCTCATTAATTCCAGGATGGAGAAGCATTTCTTTTCCTCAAAACTGGCACTATGGCACAGCAGAAAAATCAATGCTTGGGCATCTCCATTTCACAGATCCTACTGTTGGCCTTTGAAGTAACACAACCCGTAGAGGACGAAGGCAAAGTGACCACTTTGAGGCAACATCTTCCCTGCTCTCCTTCCCAGTGCCCCTGGTGCTCTTGTAGGTGGAGAAGAGCGAGTATGGTGATGCTAGGCCTCAAGAGGCATATAATGTCCTCATTACAGCTGTACTTGTATTCTTTGAGCAATGCTTATTTGTGGCGGCACATTTCCTCCAATAACGTTGTGCCAGTATTTTTTTATATTAATATTATAATAATTTATTCATTTCTTTATTCATAGTGAAGGTCTGGATATGCGATACCATTCTGAGTGTATATCAATCATGATATATAGCATATGTTATTGAGGAAAGTCCCACGATAGGTTAATTGAATACTTAATAGTTAATGAAATTCAGTCAAAATATCTATACTAATGCTCGTAAAATTAAAAAATAATATTCCTCAGCTCCTCTGTTAATGGAGCTATGGATAATTGGGTTAAAAATTTTCAAGAAAAGTTATCAATTTGTCATTCATATTCTATCTGAAATATACGCGTAGTACTGTACCACGATGGGAGTAATAATACATTTTCAACATCACTGCTAAGAGATGCTACCATCTCTTCATCACTCAATAGAACATCACTACCTCTTTCCAATTTATGCAAGAGCTTCAATCTGTAATTTAACCTCGGCTCCGTGAGTAATTTCCAGCCCAGTTGCTCTAATATTTTGGAGACGCTCGTTTAATGACGCGCGCGCATTTTTGGAGGGGCACGCAATTGAATTGTTGGCTGGTGGTCTTGGAGGCAGGTGTATGTACACTCGGCACTCAAACTTTCGGCGAGGAAGGGAGCGGTTAACTGCAGGACTCCAGTTCAAAGCTCTGCGTAGATACGCGAAATGCGCACTTTCGGAATTGAAATGGGCTAACAACTCCCTTCGCCTCCTTTTCAAACGTCCCGATTCGATTTCACTCTCTCTTGTTCGAAGTTTCCCCCCTAGCGAATGAACCCCCCTAACCTCCTCCGCCTTCCTCCCAAAGTCCCCCTCTCACTTGCCGACGGGCATTCAGTCTCGCCAGTTCGCTTAGAGAGCCGGGATGAGCCAGCCGATCCAAGGGGATGGTCTCAGCGTTATACTGGAGTTCGTGGAACCCGCGAAGGTACATCGGTGAGGTACTATGGAGAAGACTAAATGGTCGAAATCACGGGCAGCTGTACTATATATCATTGGTGAGTGGCGATGCAATACAAGCCCACATGCAAACTTATAGTAGTAGTTTATGCTGCTTCATAAACTTGTATAGTGTACAAAGTTTCTAATTGTCGGGTTTCAATATTCTAGACTTATAGCCACTTTCCAAAATTGACGGTTGCATGTTGGTACGTATGTAGTCCGCCTACAAAAATTATTTTGAAGTATGCTTTCCCTTGATGGCATCCGTATGTACGTACACTGAGCAAAGGGTTAAAGTACGCGATAAATCCGATCTTCAGCTTGGCTCAATTGTCTTTGGTTATTGTCCTGATGATTCATAATATTAATGATGATCCCGTAATTTTCATCACTGGGGATCGGGATGGTGCGGTGGTTAACGTGGTGGCTTCCCACCCAGAGGGACCTAGTTTGAAACCTAGAGGCGGTAGGTATTTTTCCGTGGGGTCTCGATCCCTACGATGGTGTTTTGAGCGAGTACACCGTCTGTTGTTAAGGACGTTAAACTGCAGACCCCTTGGCGCCTTTCGTTACGAGTGGGCTACTGCCGACGTCGGGTTTCTCTCCACATTTCCTCCTTTCTAATCCACCCCTATTGGCGATAATAACCTCGGCTATCGGCCACCTCCCCTAAAATTGCAAACAATGTCGATCCTCGGCAATACTGAAGTTGCAATCACGGCCGCGGTAGCTTCCAATTCTTGTATTCTTGTGTGTGCACACGTTAAAATTTCGATTTGCGACATCCAATTCTTAGTCATTGTTGACATCCACAATTTGTAACCTGATTAGCGTCTGGTCTATCCCTCGCTTGGCATGTGATTCGAAATGGGGAGTGGCTGCTAATTCGACGCGCGTTAAGTGGACAAAAATTCAACCTGAATTTTTTAGTTCATTCCATCGTGTGGCACGCTAAATGCTGATGAAATTTTAAATTAAACTAAATAATGTGAAAGTGTCATGTTAAAAATTACTCTTGATCATTCTTTAATCTCTTCTTTGTATTGAAAAATTACTTTATTAAGAATCGCCTTTTGCGAGATTGATTAATTATTGTCAAGTTTTGCCTAGTTCTTTCATACGAAATGAATTTTGACAAAGTGTCAATAGAAAAATAAATTAAATCACTGAAGGTGTCTCAACTAAGTAACTTTTTAAGTTTCATTTTAGGTGAAACTATTGAAGTGTCAGCATACTTACGTTCTAGTTTTGCAAGAGAACACAGGTCCTTGCATTTAATCATGCAAGATTGCAAGAGGATATTGATTTCAATCTCAACAAGAAATAATTATTTATGCATTCAATACCAAAGTTTTAGGTCTACATGCTTAATAAACCGGTTGCATGGAATATTAATGTAAATAATGTGTTCTGTACTGCACACTTTGATGTACACTATTTGGTTCCTGCCTAAGTCTCTAGAGGTTTTGAAACTAGTGTATCATTGTACCCTTTTCTCTAGGGGAATCACATGGAATAACATCTCCCGCAGTTTCTTGAAATTCATATGGGCCCTTATTAAAAAAATTTAAATTTTCTCACCATTCCTTCTATGCAGTATACAATATATATTTACCATGTCTGTCTCAATCATAAATAATATCCATATCTTTCATGCAAATAGCAATATTCACTCATATTCAACTAGAAATCATAACATCCATATAAGTTATCACAAATCAGCAATTTCATGTAGAACCCCAATGGTAATGGTTGTAATAATTTATAACACAGCATCAAACTCATTGAAAATGAGTGATTAATTGTGGTTTCAAATTGAAACTCCAGAAATTCCTTCTAATGAAGTGTTAATTTCCATTGAATAAATTTTATACAACAAATAATTGTAATGCCCGTCTTTGCATTTCAGGGTTCTCGATCCTTGTTGATTGTCTTTTGGTGATGACTGTTTCCCTTGCCAGCCTGCCTGCCTGCGTCTTCGTGTCGAAGGTATTCTTCGAAGCTTTCTTGTCCAAGACCAAGAAATATCATCATGGCCAATGGTTATTCACTAAACAGTATGTGGAAAGGGACTATCCCATTAAGGAATTGTACTTGACTACCAGCCCTATATAAAAACAGTTGTCACCAAAAGACAACCAACATGGAAGGAGAACCCAAAATGCACAGACAAGAAATTCAGCACCATGGAAACCTTCACACAAAGTAATTGTAATGCATAGTTTTTATTATATAATTTAATATGTACTCTTTTTTTAAGCAGGTTCATACGGCTGAAATGAATTTTGTAAATTTGTTTGAAGATTCTTATACCTACATGATATCTGATATGTGGACAATAAAAGTATTATTTGGGCACTCATTCCTTTAGTTACTCTATGTGCAATTTCTCAGTTTCGTTCTTTTGTTTTTGAATTAATTTGTGATTTCACCAGATGGTTTAAAAATGTCACCTATAAAAGATGTTCTTCGGTGATGGAGACATTCTGGCCTTGATGTCTACTAGTAGTTTTCATCCTGTGATATCCATTAGTTCCCTAGTCAAAACTGTGATGCTTACTGCATGCCAGGTATTCTACCACACAGGTTTAAGACCTACTTTCAATTTCATCCAAGTATCAACTCTTTCCCTTCATTCTTTATTTTAATCTAAAATGCCTTGAGGCATCATTTTCGTAAATTAATGGACAGTGGAGCACAATGACCATAGCTTTTGACACACCCTTAAAACATAACACTAACTTACTTCCTTCTACCTCACATACCCAGCATTCTCCCTTTCTATCACACTCATTTAATTTTTATTTCCAGTCAATATGCCCTGCAATAATTCCCACTTCAAATTATTCCCAAAAAACTTTTTTCCCCCTTCCCCTACCATGCTGCCAACTTAATCTTTTAATTTCATTCCCATTTGATTTTTTCCCATCTCCATACCATTCCATAAGCTTCAGATATATGCTTATCCACTGGCATTAGCAACTGTTATAAGTGATGATATGACAACACAGTTTGTTTAAATAAGTGCTACTTTGCTCTGTTAAAGGATAATGAGAAATGCAGGTATTATAATTGATACAATTGATGTAATTGCTTGGTTGATGTGATAATTAATTAATATAACTGGTTTTTCCTTGTTTACCCTCTATATTTTCCCCTCTCTCCTGCCTTGGACTCACCCAACACATACTCTTCCACTTCCATTCTGTCCTTATTCTCACATCCCAAACTTCCTCATTCCTTGGTTAATACTTGGTCACCTTTTTGGGATATATAGCTCACATGGGCAGGTGAGGAGGGTGAAAGGTGAGGCTAAGCAATGGTTGGAGCTCCTTTAGAAAAAAAACAATAATAATAATACTTTATTCATTTGAAAAATGTTACAACCATATTAAATGTCATCAGTATAAATTTGTTCTTAAGCATAAGTTTGTCACAGAAGAATTCATCCAATGAATAAAGTGGGTTAGCAAGTAGCCAGGTATATACCCTATTCTTGAAACTCTGGATGCAGTCTAATTTAAGCAGAGTAGGCAGATAATTATACAGCCGAATGTTCATACTATGGAAGGTATTGTAGGATGTTGACAATCTACAGTAAGTGGTGTTTACATTTGATTTACCTCTTGTGGAGTAATTGTGGATATTAGATCTAAATTGATAAGTTTCTAGATTAACTTTTACATGAATCAAGGCCTTAAATATATATAAACTAAATACAGTCATGATTCCATACCTAATTAAAAAACGTTTGCAGGAATCAAGTGGTGGTATATTAGCAAGGGAGCAAATAGCCCTCTTCTGTAGTAACAATATTTGTTTAACATGTTGGGAATGACCCCATAACTCAACACCATAATTCAAATGACATTGAAAGAGGGTATGGTCAAGTGTTACACGATACTATCCATCGTCTGTAAAAACATGTTAACTTAATTTTTAGCCCAGGTGATTTTCCATGAAATATACATGAGACAGTAAAGTATATGTTCCATTGTACCTAATCTCCCTTTTCTTGAAAGAAAATTGATTCTGTTCTAATTTGAACTTAATCTTATTATTTTCAAATTCATATGACAATATTTTAATATATTTTGAAACCTTTGAAACATGAATGCTTTTAAAAAAAATTAATTTGATCAACATGGACAAACATATTAATGCATTTTAGTTTAAAATTTCTTGTGTAGTAATTTAGTGATGATCTGAAGTTATTTATATCAGAGAGCCATTCTTAACCATTGTTTATCACAGATATATTCGTTTAAAGATGTTGTACCCATTAGTTATAGATAAAAGAATAAAATGCTGAAATCGAGTGAAGTAGCAGCAGTTGTTAATAGAATAATTTCCAATAAGTTGTCATGGATGAATTGCATCAGTTTTACTAAAATATCATTTGTTTGAAATTCATTTCCATTTTAATTAAAGCTTAATATTTCTGATATTTCAATGTGGTTATATGTATAGATTTCAAGTTAAATTTTAGCCCTTTTGAACATATTTATATTTTTGCTTGAAATGTCCTAAGTCATTTTAAAAACCATATTAAATTAAAATTCATAAATATATTTACATTGGTTTCCCTCAGGTCTTCCATTGGATGTTTACTCTAGGTGAGAAGAGGAGGAATCCATGGGAATCAAGGTTGATCAGCAAGCTTTCTCACCGAAGGATATAAGGAACAAAGGAGTATATATCCTTGCTGGTGCTGTCAGCATCCAAAGAAGTGCACTTCAAATAGGCATCAGCCTTAAATGAGGCCTCTGAATAGACTGAAACTCCTCCACCACTAACTTTGTGGATAATGGCTATGAGGTTGTTTCAGTAGTGTTTTGGTTAAAAAAGGATAGTTGGAATACTGATGCAATTTGTAATATACATCTATATCAACAAATGTATTTATGAGTAATAAAGATGAAAGAAACAAAAATGAATGTTGTCTAATTTTTAAATCTTTCTTTGTGTAACTTTGGAATTACTAATTTTGCCTGAATATAAAAACTAAATACATTAAGATATTTTTTGAGGTTAAAGTTTATGAAAATGTTGATTATAATTGTTTCGTAAGGTACAGACAACAATAAATAATTCTAATAATCTCCAATAAACAATGGAAGTCTGAATACATTTGCACCCTCTGCCATACATTCAGCAATGCGGGTTATTCAATTCGTCATGAATTTAAACAGAATTATAAGTAAATAGTTTAACTACTATTAGAAACAAATTATCTAATGCATTGTTTAAAAGCCAAAAAAACCTTAGAGGCATTATTTCAATTAATTATAAACAAAAAATAGTCAAGTAGTAGCTTTATTATGTGTAAAAAAGACGTATTATATGAAAAGATGCCCTAATCCGCACGGAGAAAGGTGAAATTCGTGATTGCATCAACGTATAAGCTACATTTGCTCGCACCGGGTCAAAAATTACGTCATGCACCGCACTGATCGAAGTCCAGTAATTAGTGCTAATTGGTCTATGACATGCGAAAAAGCATGGTATCGAATGTTTTCCAAGACCCGGCTCACGCTTCAAAAAAAGAGTAGCTCTATCGACGGCCAACCGCTCACGACCCGTCTCGGAGTACCGGGGGGCCCAAAGTGAGGTGCAAAGCCTCCCCGAGAATATATATTCAAGTCCCGAGTCCACACAGCAAAAAATATTCTAAGTCCAAAACCCCTCGCCAGGCGAGAGAGGCGTCGAGGCAGGCAGATGCCTCGGATTCGTCGGGTGAGAGCCTTGCTGAGTTCATGGAGTTGATTTTGAGAAAAAACGGCTAAGTCCGTAGTTTTGCAAAATATATGTTGTTTTGAACCTCATATTCCCAAGCAACCCGGTAGCCCGGGGGATAAGAGGAGGATTGCGGAAGTGAGACTATAGCTGGTCTTACATCGAGTCACTTTTGCTGCCAAAAAAATTTTTTTTTGCAAAAATTTTTCCATTCGCCAATATGCAAAAAAGTGTCACCAGAGATTTTCACGGAAGGTTCAGGACGCCGCGGGAGACCGGGAAAACAATTAAATATTGAATATTTTTGTGAGGAGGGCTACCATTTTTTCCGGCGCCGCGCCGCCCGGCTGGAAAAAATGGTAGCCCTCCTCACAAAACTATTCAATATTTAATTGTTTTCCTGGTCTCCCGTGGCATCCTGAACCTACCGTCAAAACCTCTGGTGGCAAATTAACTGAAAATTAATGAACAAAAAATTAATTAACGGATTGGTTGACGGTCCAGTCAACAGATGGCGCATGCCTTCACTAGTTGAAACCTCTTCAAATACCAGCCCATTATAATACATCCTTTTCCCACTAGAGACACTAGCGTGTAATTTCGTAATTCAATTTTTACATAGCCAAACGAATAATATTGTTCATTTCTTATTTGGTTTTAATGGGATTCGTTCGAACTTGAGGCACGGTTAATATAAAATATGACGAACCCTTCCCATTACTTCCAGAGCATTCTTGTAGAACGCCCTGTAACTTCATATATTACATATTAGCGAGGTAATATTTAAACATTAGCGAGTTAAATATTGCATTATTCTCCAATTAAAAATGGGGCGGAAACCCTAATTGATTGCAATATCTCCTAGTTAATATTCAGTAATTTATGTGATGTTTTATTTCAATGAAATCGGCCAATTTTGAAGTATGGAAGAGGTAGGTTTGATTCAAAGAACTTAAATATTATCTAATAATAGCATTACCCAAAAATTCCTCAAGAACTTGATGTCAACACTGTTTTAACGGTGCAGTCGCTCATGAAGAATGCAATTCTATCCACTACACTGGCTGGCATTTACACATACTCTTTATTACTGCAGTCATAGTAGTTAAGAATCCTGAATGCAAGAATATATTCAAAACCTTTATTAATCTAAAAATTATAGAATACAAAAGTGTCAACTAAGCAAGTAATTTCTTCTTAAACAATGCAGCAACAAAACTTTCTGAAAACTCCTTGGGTTGGATAAAACCCATGTCCCTGATATTTCAGGGATAATATTACAGCATCTGTTATTAAATGTCTTCACCTTTCACCCCAATTTAAATTATGTCCATTTAAAAAGGTTTACAGAATATTTTGTCTGCACGAAAAGTTGAAGGAATAATTTACTTAGGATTCATAATTAAGTAATATTAATTTAACATTTTGATTTTTCATATACTATGGGTCGCGATAGTTCAGAGGGTAGAGCATTGGACTACCGACTGGAGGGCCTGGGTTAGATTCCTGGCCAAGATTCTGAGCACCTGCCACTCCACCCAAGCTAGGTGATTGTTTGGGTATCACTCCTTCCTGGGAAATCATAACCGGCCCCCCTACCATGTGTGAATTTCACACTCAGTTAGGCTCAGTGTTAGGTGAACTCTACTATCACCAAACCATCATCTTACCAAACCGTCCTTCAGGTTGACATACTCTATGGTTTTTATAATACATAATAAAAATTCATGTTCGAAATTGCACAGGCATAAGGAATTAAGATTATAATGAATTTCCAACTATATTATTAGCCCATTAACGAGGAAGTACTATGAATCAAGGCAGAGTAGAGGGGATTGCTTAAATTGAAGAGGTGTTGTAGTGTTCGATGTTGATTGTCCAGTTAGGTGAGGTAAGAAGTGATCACTGTACTGTTTGATACCTGGTTTTCATCATAAACCTACCTTTATCGGTAGAAGAATAATTTTTACTAGACCTAAAAGTTAAAGAACCGGAAAATGTAGCAATCAAATGAAAATAGGATCCCAAGGGATTGAAAATGAAAAAATTATAATCAAGTAGTGGGTTTGATTTATATAAAATCTGACATCAAAATGAAGATTATGAATTGCGTAACTGATCAAAACTGCTTATGAACAGTAATTTATTGGACCAGATTTGTCTGCCAATTACTAAACTAGATAACATCTTATACCAATGGAAGGATTTTCATAATTTAATGAAAATTTGGGGAACTTATTTGCCAAAACAAAAAATGTGACTAAGTGGGAGTAGATAATACTGCATTACTTCAAGATGTAAAAAATGCTCTTCATATTTCATTGCACCCCTCCATTCAGATTCAATTATCTAGTTTTAAGATCAAGAATTTGGGCCTCGAGAAACTAAAGTGGAAAAAAGAGGAGATAAAAAAACCTTTTGAAGGATTGGAGAACAATATCCTTTATACCTGGCAACTTAATTGGAAGAAATATTTGAAAGAAAGATCCAATTAAAGTAAGCCATCTATATACAAGCGATTAAGGCTCTTTGGGTTTAATGATCTTAGGACCATTTCAAGGGGCTACTTAATAACAGATTCTTCACTATGGTTACTTCATTGTAATAAACTCCTTTGTGTTTGTTTACTATTTTTCCAGATTGAATAATTTAACACATCACTAATTTAATAAGCTAAAATTCATATTTTCAACCACAGGCACCTACCTGCCTTTTTGTTCATTTGGTCTATTGGTTGAAGCTGGCAGTCAAAAAATTAATGGCTGGCTGTTAAATATTTTTTTTAAACATTTAATTACTCCACAGATAGAAAGTCTTTATTTACATGTTTTATGTCAAAGATTGGATTACATCAAATAGGGATAAATCTATTAATTATAAAAACAAAAGAATAATCAAGCCATGGCATGAAAAACCACTAAAGACTTGGATGCTAGGCACCATTGTGATATAAACTACAAAAAATCACATTAATCAATGCAAAGCTCAGTTTGGTTAGTGATGGTGGAGTTCACTCAATACTAAGCTCTAAATTCACACATGGTAGGGGGTGGGTCAGTGCCTTTCCCTGTGCTGGTTATGGTTTCCCTGGAAGATCTGGTGGCCAAAGAAAATGGCTTGAGTGAAGCCGAGGGCACCTTAGAGGCATGACTTCAAATAGAGCCCAGGCCGTCCAGTCAACAGTCCAGCACCACTACTGGGCTACAATGGCTCCAAATGACATGTTTATTTGAATTCTTCCGGTACCATCATAGCAGGGCAAATTTTTTATGCTTATCACAATGTTATCAGCAATTAGTTTTGTCAGCAATCAGCTTACTCAGTTTCTGAAAAAAAATACCTTTTATGATTGAAAACAAAAAAAAAGCCAGAAGCAAAACCAGAGCTGGCTCAGGGAATGGAACTAGCAGTATCTTGAAGGACAGGAAAGAAACTTTTCAACCCCCTAAAGATCAAGCCATCTTCATTTCAATTCATTTTTGTCTATTATCATTTTTGAACATACATTTGACAATCTCCTTGTTCGTACTTGGGACCAATTGGGTCCCAAGTACAAACCAAAAACTAAGATTAACAGATTAAACTTAGCATTGCCACAGTTACCATATTTGCTATTCATCGGGTAGCAAAAATCTACCATTTTAATGGCATTTATATCCTCCTGGAGGTATCACATGAAGAAGCAACCCAAGGTTCACATGAAATAATCTGTGATATCCCTTGACTGAAGCTCTTGTCACTGAACAATACGGAGGGTCTTACCATATATTCCTGAATCTTGGTTCTCATGTTCTAGGTGGCCCCTGAATTTTTACTCAAAATTTCCACTTTTCACATTACTCGTGTAAGTAGTATTTTGTATTTATTGAACGTTTCCCAGTTCATTCCAGTGAATTAATTTTAATTTCTGAACTTTCATGAAATGCATAATCTCAACAAGGATGAAAAGAAATTTAATTGAGCACTTTCAACAGTGAGCATCAAGTTATAAAATATCATTATGCATTTGGATTAATCAAAAGTGAGACCCATTTCCTTCAAAAATCACCACCATTGCCACAAATACTGCCCACACGCACCACTACAATTGCTTGCTTTTACCACTATTATACTGCAACAATCAGGATTCAGAAGCAGCTGTAGGACAAGTCATAACCATGTCCTCACTATTACAAAGCTACAAAGGCAATGAATTCCAAATTCAGACTTAAGTTTAATTCTGATCTCAAATAATTTTTTTAATTACTACAGATACCCCCTTGCCCATGTAGATCAACTACTTTCATTTAATGTCCTACCTAGTGGAAATTTACAAGTATTCAGGGGAAAGTTGTCCATAGAAATTATCTTCATGATTCTCAACAAGGATATTAGAAATCTAAAGTCAAAACTTTTCTCTGTCAAAGAGTCATTATGAAAATATATCATGATCATATTCCTTGCAGTAATCCAATTGATGTGACACTGAACAGCACCAATCCACTTTTCTATCACCAATGTTATCTTGATGAATTGAGGTGATAAAGGGTTTAGAGAAGACAGGAAATGCAATAGAAGGGAGAAATTGAAGGAATGGAGACAAATAACCGGTGATAGAGAAAGTGTCCTGCTAACTGAATCCCATTTGGTCCCTCCCAAGTCCTGTGACAAGTCTTCCACCTTCCCTTCTGCCTTCTCCATTCAGCCAAACACCAAAATAACTTGGGTCATGCCCCTCAGACCTTAAGCTATTCAAATAAAACAACACTTCAGTGCTAAAACATTTAAGAACACTTTTGGAAGATATATCCAAGGAGAGTATTGCTGAGAGTAACAAAGAACTTTTCCCTCTTAGAAGTGACAGAATATTTGCAATTGGAATTGTCTTAATGGCTAATCTGATATTCTAAATTATGATATTATTCAAACCATGGTGCTGATTGAAATCCAAATCGCTTAAAAACCATTGCTTTTGGTGTATTTCAGCTGGCAATCCCACATAAAATCCTTCAAAGTCTCATTAGGGGTCACAATCCATAGGTCCATGAGAAACTGAGTATTAAGGTCTATAGACATAACTGATTTGTAACACAATGATCCCTTTGGATAAGTAAGATTGAATATTTCTCTCAACTCAGATAAAGTAATAATTTTCACTCCAGGCAAGTCTGCATAAATGTCAGTAAAAAGAGTTCACTAATAACAGTGAAATTTGAAAAGAAATAAGCTATAATTAATCATTGGTTTTAATGCAGACATGAGTGTTCCAGGAAACATCACTGGAAAGACAAAACATCTTGTTCATTATAGATTACCTTTCAGTGAGATTGTTCAGCAGGTAAACTGACTTTCTCGACAATATGATGGAGCAAAACAAGGTAATGAAAAATAGGCTAGTACAGAGAAAAAAGCAAAGATTTGAAAGAAAGATGTGGAGAGAGGGAGCTGAGGCTGATAGAGAGGTAAGAAAATAGGTAGCAGAAGGGTTTAAGGTGTTATTGCAGTAAAAGAGGGTTAGGCAATGACTGAGAAATGACAAATTAGTTGTCCTGGCTTTTCCTCTGCTTTGGTCCATTTGGTCTGAAAGCAGTTTGCAATTAATCCAAAGAATTTTATGATTAAAAACATCCCAAGAGGCATTTGCAAGGTGGTTAATACGGCAAGTCTTACATTGTTCATTCATACAGAACTCAATTGTCACATGCAATAACACAATAGAGACATAGAAAAAACAAGCAATTCTCTTTGTTTGTGATTGCATAATATGTGTGAAGTGGCCTTTGCTCAACATGTAATTTGGAGAGGCAAAATTAATGCTCATGGAGAGCTGATTCTAACTTGAACTCCTCATAGAAGCCACAGAAAGCATACAGGTAAGCTAAGAGTTTCAACAGAGGATGCCCACCAACTCATGGAAGTGAAAATTCGAGCAGCCAAAACTAAGAAAAACCAGAGATACCATCTTCACATCACCACTATGGGTCCATGAAAGCCATTGAATTTAATATAAACTGATTATTTTAATAGTGCAACCATTTCAGAGAGTAAAAATCATTCGCCTTGACCGGGATTCGAACCCGGATCCCTCGATATCCGGCCGAGTGCTTTAACCACTTAAGCTATCGAGACGTCCTCTTACACTCTGAAATTTTGGGGGCTTTAAAGGAACAAGATTTTATGACGAAATACCGTACATACAATGTCACAGGCATTCGTAGTCGTGCGCGACGCGCCACAGTTCACGATGTTAATAAAGCCAATTTCAAACACTTAGGCTGTTCATACCTTAGACAAATTTCAAGCGGGTAGCGAGTGACTCCGTTAAAGTTACTATTACAGTTTCTTGAAATTTGATTATTTTAACTTTTTTCTAAAAATAACTCTCCCTAACCAGCTCCTTTATTCCTTAGAACAAGTGCCCCAACCATCCTTGAATTCATTGGAGAGAAAACACCCAAACCACAATCCCTCGATCAACATAAGGTTCATTGTGCTTTTTAAAATAAATTAAAAGACAAACAGTACCACAACTGTGTTTTAACTTAAATTTATGCCAAGGTCCAAAGAAAACATTTCACAGATCATATTAAATGACTTGCATCCAACCAGTTAAAGGGAAATATGAGATAGATTTGGAAAAGTTTTTCTTCGATTGAAAGATTCATTTGAGAAAGAAAAAAATCCAAATTTTAATAATAAAATGAAATATTTTCAATTAATTGATGAACAAATAGTAATCTTTGGCCTGAGACATGCTACTACTATATATAATGCTCACTACTTCTTGTAGAAGCACTGCAAAGATCTTTAAGCTAAATATCTCAAAATTTTCATAGAAAGGATAAAATATTTAAAGATTTAAAATAGCTTACGTCACTACTTGCAGTGTGAATCTTGCTCTCTTCTCTATCCCCTCTTCTGCCTCAGCAGGCATCATGTGGTCGAGCGCACGGTGTGGCTTCTTTCTGTTGAGCACACAAATGGTGACACCCAAGGTATGCTGATGATGAATAGGAGATGTTGCAGACATCAAAAAACAGTTTCTTCCACAGTGGAGTCCATTCTAGGCTTGGGGTAAGAGTTGAGGTCCATCAATATTTTTAGATAGGAAGTACAAATTTAAAGATGTACAAAAATGGGAGGGGTGCAGCATGGGATTAAAAAAATTATTATTTAACCACAAGAACAGTTTAGGGATCAAGGCAACAAAGAAAAAATCAACAATAAGTTATGGAACTAGGAAAATTTGGTTAAAAAATCTCCCTATTTATGGATCTATGTGGTTGAACTATTATTACTTTTACTTTTTCTGTCCACGGTATCAGAACTGGATGGCAGATGGTTAAATGAATTCAGTCAAGACTAAATTAAGTAAGTTAAGTAGGATTTTTAAATGAAGATTGATATGACTGGTATGATTAGAGTTTTGAATTTTTCCCCTAAATTGTTTAAGACCTGTATCAAAGTAATTTAGCATTATAACTTTTCAATTTTAGAAATAACTACATGCTGATTACATTGTTTGTCAGTAAAACTATTTTCAATTACTATGAAATGGAACATTATGAAAATCCATTAAATTTTTATTTACTCTCAGTATGATTTATTAATTAAAATTATTTCCTCAATATCTTTCCCAAGACAAATACCAAATACTTCAGTACAATGAAGTACTGCACTTCTCCCAGTTATATTTAGTGTGTGAATCTATATTTGTTCTTCTGTAATAGTAGGCACATTTGTTCACATGTACCTGAAGATGGCATAATAATGCGAAAATACTTTGCACATAGTAATGAAATGATGATGGAATGGTACAAAACCATGGCGCAAGCCATCACCCAGCACATACATTTGGGCCGACAGAGTTATGGTGAAAGAAGCTGCATAACTTGTACAGATAGGCACACTGGATGTGATGCATCTCAGACCTAATAAAAACATTGAAATATTTCATTGTAAGCCTCACTGATCATTTGAATAAGAGCAAACTTAAGGTTCACAGAGTAGGTTCATCTCCAATATTTCAGGTAGAAGTTCATGAATCTCATTTGTGCTAGAATAAATACCCTAGGATATCAATCTGGGAATGGTGGTGGAGAGAGGACACCATTGTCAGCATTAATCTACTATAAGGGAAAGAATCCAAGGGCCTACACAATTTAATGCTATATATAACTCGACGAGTAATTATCTTCATTTAAAACGGATTTAAACTTAAGCACATGAAAAGGGATTAGAATGAGCAACTTACCTGCCTGGATATTTCCTTGCCAAGTAACTGCTCCAAAAATTTTATATATATTACATTAATATTCCTAATGGAATGATGCTACTTGGTAGTCTAGAACACCAAAATTTTACACACTGTTTAGTGGTCTCCAGAATGAAATCCTGGCCGATATATTTCAGTTTGGAGAAATCTGAAATTAAAATAGGAATATTATGTGGCATTCATAAATTGAGAAAAACAATATTATAAGACAGATTTGATTTGAATGTTCCCATTCACTGAATTCTAGAGTTTCACATGGGATAAGAGTTTATTGTGATATGTGCATTCATTGTCATTTATTAAAAAATCCCTTCAGATCGATTACTAAGATATAAATCGACAGCACGAGTTGGCCAAACTCACACAAACCCACCTGGAATGTATGGAGCAGCATCCAGTAATTCCATTGATCCTGGAGTGGCTCAATCTTCTCTCACTCTGACGTACACACCTCATTCGCCCTCCGCAGCCACACACAGAATGCTTCCCGAGAGCTTCCCACATGCCCCGCTCGAGAGAAGGATGACTGCCAGGAACAGAAGAAAGCAATGTAGACAAAAAGGCAAGATGGAGAAATGCCAGGAATGAAGAGCTGGAAGACGTGGGCACGGGAAATGCCAGATAGTGAGCAAGTATAATGGGAGACTATGACGCCTGTCTGGGACAGGAAGGGAATGTGAGGGGAGGAGGATTAGGACAAGAGGGGGGAGAAATAATTAAAGAGGGGAAAAACTCGTCCACTCTAGATGACCTGGCCGATGAATGCATTGGAATGGTGAAATTAGGGAAGGAGGAGGGGGATAAGTTTGTTGGGGTGGAGGTCCTTTCATGTTGACCTATCCGATGGCTTCGCATGTGAGAGGCAAAATAAATGGAGGGGTTGGACTGATGTTTGACCATGGAAAATACAGCGACAGAGTGCGATTCAAGCCAAGTCACAAGTTTGACAAGGCTTTTGGGGGATGGTGGTTTGGGCCATTTCACTAAGTCTCATTGTGGACAAGGTTGGGATGGCCTGTGCTGAGAGTATTTCCTATGTAGAGAGACTTAACAGTATTATACAAAGAGTTCTTGTCCACTTTATATAGGGCTGGTGGTCAAGTACAGTTCCTTAATTGGATAGTCCCTTTCCACGTACTTTTTAGTGGATATCCATTGGCCATGATGATATTTCATGGTCTTGGACAAGAAAGCTTCGAAGAATACCTTCGACATGATGACTCAGGCAGGCTGGCAAGCAAAACAGTCATTACCAAAAGACAACCAACGAGGATGGAGAACCCTGAAACACAAAGACAAGCATTACAATTACTTATTGTATAAAAATGTATTCGATGGAAATTAACACTTCATTAGAAGGAATTTCCACAGTTTCAATTTGAAACCACAATTTATCACTCATTTTCAATGAGTTTGGTGCTGTGTTATAAATTAGTACACCCATTACCACTGGGGTTTTACATGAAATTGCTGATTTATGATAACTTATGTGGATGTTATGATTTCTAGTTGAATATTTTTGCAAAACTATTACAGAAGAATGTTGAGACTTTTATAGTTTCCTTAGATTGAAAGCATTAAAAAGTGACTTAGTTGAGTCACCTTCAGTGATTCAATTTATTTTTCTATTAACACTGTCAAAATTCATTTCGTAAGAAAGAAATAGGCAAAATTTGACATAATAATTAATCAATCTCGCAAAAGGCGATTCTTAATGAAAATTTTTCGATACAAAGAAGAGATTAAAGAATGATCAAGAGTAATTTTTAACATGACACTTTCACATTATTTAGTTTAATTTAAAATTTCATCAGCATTTAGCGTGCCACATGATGGAATGAACTAAAAAATTCAGGTTGAATTTTTGTCCACTTAACGCGCGTCGAATTAGCAGCCACTCCCCATTTCGAATCACATGCCAAGCGAGGGATAGACCAGACGCTAATCAGGTTACAAATTGTGGATGTCTACAATGACTAAGAATTGGATGTCGCAAATCGAAATTTTAACGTGTGCACACACAAGAATACAAGAATTGGAAGCTACCGCGGCCGTGATTGCAACTTCAGTATTGCCGAGGATCGACATTGTTTGCAATTTTAGGGGAGGTGGCCGATAGCCGAGGTTATTATCGCCAATAGGGGTGGATTAGAAAGGAGGAAATGTGGAGAGAAACCCGACGTCGGCAGTAGCCCACTCGTAACGAAAGGCGCCAAGGGGTCTGCAGTTTAACGTCCTTAACAACAGACGGTGTACTCGCTCAAAACACCATCGTAGGGATCGAGACACCACGGAAAAATACCTACCGCCTCTAGGTTTCAAACTAGGTCCCTCTGGGTGGGAAGCCACCACGTTAACCACCGCACCATCCCGATCCCCAGTGATGAAAATTACGGGATCATCATTAATATTATGAATCATCAGGACAATAACCAAAGACAATTGAGCCAAGCTGAAGATCGGATTTATCGCGTACTTTAACCCTTTGCTCAGTGCACGTACATACGGATGCCATCAAGGGAAAGCATACTTCAAAATTTTTGTAGGCTGACTACATACGTACCAACATGCAACCGTCAATTTTGGAAAGTGGCTATAAGTCTAGATAATTGAAACCCGACAATTAGAAACTTGATACACTAAACACGTTTATGAAGCAGCCTAAACTACTACTGTAAGTTTGCACATGGACTTGTATTGCATCGCCACTCACAATTGATATCGATCAGGACAGTGATGACTCCATCCGCTTCGATCGTCTGGCTCAACCCGGCTCTCTCAACGAACTGCCGAGACTAAATGCCCGTCGGCAAGTGAGGAGGGGGGACTTTGGGGGGGTGGCGGTGGATGTTAGGGGGGCTTATTCGCTAGGGGGGAGACTTCGTAAATGAGGGAGTGAAATCGAATTGTGACGATGGAAAAGGAGGCGGAGGGAATTGTTAGCCCATTTCAATTCCGAAAGTGCACATTTCGCTTATCTTCGCAGGGCTTTACACTGGAGCGAACTGGAGTCCTGCAGTTAACCGCTCCCTTCCTCGCCGAAAGCTTGAGTGCCGAGTGTACGCACACCTGCCTCCAAGACCAACAGCCAACAATTCAATTGCGTGCCCCTCCATAAATGCGCGCGCGACATTAAACGAGCCATCGTGTGACCATTCGGTGTATCCAGACTTGAGTCTCATTGTTAGGCCATGGCTATACAAACACACATACAGGTAAACGAGCCCAATGACGATGCTAACGCCTTGCGTCCCGGAAAATAATTTGCAAGTTCCAATCAAATCGGCGATAAATTGCTATAAGGAAAATTTCATCTGGAACTCTGTAAAATAAATGTGCTGGCAACTACTATGTCTCAATACGTAGTATGAACGTGAATATTTCCTTAGTTTTCGTCGAGTGTATTACATAAGAGTATGACAACTTGTACATAACGGGGAGGGTTGGCTGAATGGAGGGGCAGAGGAGAGGGGGAGGGAGGGTCGAGGCACAGGTGAAGCAGCATTGCCAATCCCGCCTCGGAAGAGCGATGAGTCAACTGCGTCCCATCCGATGGACTATGCAGTGCACTGGGATATCCTAGGGTAGCATTCATTTCCTCTTTCGCGGTGACTCTATCACCTCTTTGATTGGTCTACCCTCATGCGGGTAGGGGGATTGAGAATTCTCCCTCGGTATCCCTGCCTGTCGTAAGAGGCGGCTAAAAAGGCGGGGAGACATACCTGAAAACTAGTTCCTATTAAGAAAGGGATACTTCCGAACAGTCTAATGGATTTACTGTCTGCGTACTGCCATACCATCCGCCCGGAGATCCACATGGGTGGAGATACGCAAGTGAGGGAAGGGGATCCCGGAGGGTGAGCGCTCCGATTCCCAACCCGGTTTTGGAAATCCAGTATGGTTCAGGGAGTAATATTCCTCTTCGGCCCTGGATTTCCTGAAAACGGGTGTCCGGGGCCTGTCCCCTCCCAGTGAATTGGCATTCGTCATGTTAATATAATTTGAAAGAAGATTGGAAGTGGGACCTCTTTTTTTTTCGAAATTCTTGCACTTGGTCCTCCAAAGCCATCGCTTCAAAAACCGAGCATAACATTTCTGAACGTTCCAATGCATGATACGAAGGAGGGAAAAAATCGTGCCCTGCCCATCATAATGCAATCAAAATGAGAATTCACAGTGTAATATACAATTACAATTGAGAGCATTCTGGTCTGAATGTGAGAGCACAGAGACCATTATGCTCTCACATGCCCTTTGTCCACCGACTAGAAAATATGGAAACAATTAATACACTTCATTATGGCTTGTTAATAAAAATTCGGATCGACCGTAGTTCAGCAAGGCACTTTTTGTCGTATGAAAAGCGGGAGAGTTGAATCAGAATATTACCAGCCATTTTCGGTAAAACTTTGTACTTAAAACTAGGCGAGGAGTATGTACTTCCTCGAAGACACTGTACTGTTTTCTTTACTAGAGATGATTGATGACATTTGGTACCTACCTTAATTTATTAATTTACTTTTTACTCAATAAATTTTATTTCATTTAATCTGTTTTATTGTGTTAAGGTTACCACCCCTCGAATATCCCAACAGGTTTAACGCCTTTTAATTTATCGAGGAGGTCTAAATTTATTCTGCGGTGGAGGAAATACTTTGTTTATCATTATAGTCGTGAATTTTCACCTAAGAGGTGGAGGAATATTTCGTTCCCGCAGCCGCCGCTCCAACCGCCTTCGTCCTTAAGGGAACGCCGCCACTAGGAATACACTATGCCGTCAGGCGCACCCCCTCATGGTCTGCCTTCTCCCGCGATGGGACCATCACACGTCTGACGGCACTGCTTTATACCATTAGAATCCTCTGCTTCTCAATCTGACGGTTCCTTCTGGGTGGTTGTCTTACAGGGGCGGAGGCTGCAGATACCCCTGGGCTATCCTCCGATAGCACCTGGTACCTGTTGGAGACGGGGATGAGGTTTACTTTCGCATCTCCCATCCCTCGCCGCAGCGTTAACTTACCCAGCTACTGCACGAGACAACCTTCCAACCCTCCGGTTTCTGGAATGGCACCTCTCCTTATCACAGGTTTGAACTCCGGGCGGCCTCTCGAACACTCCGCCGAATATTGCGGCCCCATTGGCGTGGCGAGTTTTCGCAATTCCAGCCCTAGTCAGCAGGCCCTCCCGCGGAAAAGCAACCTTCCCGTCAACCTTAGACCGAAGTTCAATCACGATACACTCCAACGCAGCGATACCGGCGCAGGCGTGCACCGCGACAGAAGACCCAGTGGAAGCCATCCTAATTCCATCGAAAATGTCAAATTTATAAAAAGGGCTAGGTTAAGACAATGAAAGTTACAAATTTACTGAACAAAAAATTTCCTTGGGCTCAACGAAGGCTACTTTATCAAGCATACTGATGTCACTGAACTGCTTAAGTAAAAAAAAATCCAATAGCTATTTAAGACAATGGATGAAAACACAAAATTTGAGATCGATGACAATGAATGTAAGCATGCAGTGATTTCAGTGTATACTCGATCGTGAGGCGTCTCGATAGTCAGAAGTTATTAATGAAAAATCAGCACGGTTTCCGAAAAGGTAAATCCTGCGAGACACAACTTGTACTTTTTGTTCATGATACTTTTATTTCGGGAGAGAGTTCCAGTGGACGCGATTTTTGCAGATTTTAAGAAAGCCTTCGACAAAGTACCTTATAGTAAACTACTCGCAAAAGCTATAAGCATATAGTATGGACAAAAATGGTTTTATAACTTGTTTATTTCGACGGATAATCGAACTTGTCGCACTCAAAGTACGAGCCTTGGCTGAAGACACACCTTTTCCAACGGTTCTTCCAGCTCTAGAACCCTGCCTGGTAAGCCTCCTTAGGGATCCTCTTCACGTCCGCCGTACAATTAGTTTTAATGTCCGCAATAGAGTCGAATCGGCGCCCTTTCAAGGTTGATTTTAACTTTGGAAACAAAAAAAAGTCTAATGGAGCCACGTCTTTTGAGTAAGGTGGCTGCGGGATGACGAAGTTCCGGTTATGTCGAAAAACTCTGTAACAATCAGCGCCCTGTGAGCCCGCTCGTTATTGTAATGGAAACGCCATGCATTGTTTCTCCACATGTCCGGCCTCTTTCGGTTCATTGCGACCCTCAGCCTCTTCATAACCTTTAAGTAGAAATCTTTTGACGGTTTGACCTTGAGGGATGTATTCGTAATGAACAGCCCTTTGCCAATCGAAGAAACACACCAGCATGACCTTCACATTGGAACGGGACACGCGAACTTTCTTTGGTCGCGGAGAATTAGGACCTTTCCACTGAGAACACTGGGCCTTTGTCTCAACATCATAACCGCAAACCCAGGTTTCTTCACCCATTACGATGGTTCTAAGAAACTCTGGGTCGGCATTGGCTCGATCCAGGAGTTCCTGAAAAATGTCCACACGTTTTTGTCTCTGTTCATTAGTCAGAACCCGCGGGACGAATATTGATGCGACGTGCGTCATGCCCAAAATGTCTGTCACAATTGTCTGACCGGATCCAAAACTAAAGTTGACTTCCTCGACTATCTCCCTAACAGTTAAACGGCGACTTGCCCACACCAATTTGACATGGTTGGGGTCTGTCGAAATGGAAGGCCTTTTTCGCGAATCTTCATCTGCCGAGGTTCTGCCCGATTTAAAAGGATTAAAACACTGGCTTCGACTCTTAGCTTCATTAAAAAAGGCTTGCTGAATCATTCCAAATGTCTCCGAAGCACTTTTGCCAAGTTTGAAACAAAATTTCACGCACACACGCTGTTCCTCTAGCTCCTTCATTGCTGCCGTTGCACGCGGCAACGAACATGTTAAGACACGTACCGCTGCTGCTACGCAACGACTCGACGTAAAGAAAAGAAGGGAGAAAGGCCTACATTAGAAAAGTCCAGAATATACGAGTTGATGTGCAGCATATGTCACTCATCTTAATTGTACGGACAGAACGTTATGCCATTACGAGGTTAAAGGAACACTAGGCACACTATACATCTACATGATATCCCGCAAGCCGTCGCAAGGACGTGTGACAGGGGGTGATAGGTCACCAGCCATTCCAGATATGTTCCCTCTATTTCCTCTTGCACCTGGCACCCCGCGATCTACCAAAAACCGCGTGAAATAAGGGCGACCGAACACCAATCATGCAGCATGCCTACATATATTATGAGTATTACATGATTAACGGCTATTCCTATACCTATACGAAAAGGACGAAAAACGGTTTCCTTTCAGGGCTGCCTTGATCCGCGGGAACAAAAAGAAGTCTGCTGGGGCGACGTCAGGACTATTGGGTGTGGGCAGCGTTGGCACCTGGTGTTTGGCCAGGAACTCGCGCACTCGTAGCGCGTTATGGCAAACACCTTGGGCACGAGCTTGGTGTTCACTTTCCTCATCGCTAAATCTTCAGTAACGATGCCAGACACAACAGTAGACTGAATGTTAAGGAGATTGGCAATCATCTTGATACTCAATCGACGGGCAGAGTCCAACAATTGTCGAACACGAGCCACATTGTTCTCGGTTTTGCTCGTTGACCGTCGCCTAGAGCGTTTTTCGTCGTTAACCTCTTCCCGGCCCTCCTTAAAGACCTTTAACCACCTCGAAACTCGTGAGTAGGACAGAGCAGAGTCCCCGTAAGCCTCACGAATCATATTCTTAGTCTCCTAAAGGGATTTTTTCAGTTTAGCACAACACTTAATCGCGTAATGTTGCCCGATCATCGATTCCATTTTTTTCGTGACACGGTCGCCGTGGAGAGGTTTGCAATAACATACGTCCTAACGCTTCCACAGCTTGGAGAGCACTGAGACCGGTTCCGCGGCAAAGCTTAGCGCCACCCCCCCACCACCTACTCCAAGTGGTTTGATCCCACTCCAACTGATAGGAGCAGCGTGAGAAATTTAGTACTTTTGGAACGCACCCTGAATTTCATTTGATTGGACAATACTAATTGTGTCTCTAGATTGAAGTAACTATTATTTGAATGCATATATTAAGCAAATAAGAGCTGGCGTGCATTAGCTGATTGCTCTCAAGGTTTAATTACAATCACGATAAGGATGAGTAATGTGTTTGACTCAGGGGATAACTACCATTATCCGGCTGAAAGGGTTGCTGGTTCATTAGTGATAATAATAATAATAATAATAATAATAATAATAATTTATTCATTTTAAAAATGGTACCACCATATTAAATGTCGTCAATATAAGTATTATTTAACATATAAACATACTTTCTTAAATGTGATGAACATTGTCACAAAAGAATTCATCCAATGAGTATAGTGGGTGAGCAAGTAACCAGGTATATACCCTATTCTTGAAACTCTGGATACCATCTGATTTCAACTGAGTAAGGAGATAGTTATACAGTCTTATGTTCATATTGTGAAATGTGTTGTATGTTGATGACAATCTACAATAAGTAGTATTTAGATTCGATTTACCTCTTGTGGAGTAGTTATGGAGGTTGGATCTTAATTGATAAGTTTCTAGATTAACTTTCACATGAATCAGAGCCTTAAAGATATACAAACAGAATACAGTCATGATTCCATACCTAATAAAAAAAGGTTTGCAGGAATCACGTGGTGGTATATTAGCAAGAGAGCGAATAGCTCTCTTTTGCAGTAGCAAAATTTGTTTAACATGAGGGGAATGACCCCATAACTCAACACCATAATTCAAATGACATTGAAAGAAGGCATGGTAAAGTGTTAAACGATACTCATTTGAAATGAGAAAGTTGAGCTTTCTTAACATATAAACAGCTTTACTAAGTTTATTACAGGTCTGACTGATGTGAGTCTCCCAATTAAGTTTTGTATCAATATAAATTCCTAGTATTTTAGCAGTTTCAATATCAGTTATTTTTGATTTAAGACTGCACACAATATGCTGAGTTTTGTTAGTATTTAATTGTAAATGATTAACTTCAAACCATTCCTTAGCCTGTTTTTGGGTAGCGCTAGATCGTAACTTTGCATCTTCTAGATGTTGACACTTTTGCACAAAAGTAGTGTCATCAGCATATAAAACAGATCTAGGTTTCATATTACAGGGCAAATCATTAATCATGATGATGAAAAGTACTGGGCCAAGCACAGAGCCCTGTGGTACACCACATTTTACTTTAACAGCTGCAGACCGACAGCCATCAAGTTCAACCAATTGGTGGCGATCATCCAAATATGACTTCATTAGTTTCAATGCAACTCCCTTAATACCATAATGTTCTAGCTTAGTTAATTATGTTAGCTTAGTAAATGCCAAGATGCACCACTTAAAGGGATCTAACTTTGCATTCCTTGCCTCTTGTAAATGTATATTATATGAAATGCCATAAAACCTTTAAAGTCCATATCTAGGTCAAGCTCATTCATTTATAAGTTTGTAGTTGGGAAGCCATGCAAGATAATTTCTATGATTACCTTTCATAAGCTTTATTATTTAACAGAGAAAAGTAAAAAATGAAAGTATAACTACACCTACCACTTTGCGGTTGATCAATATTGATCTTAATATTTAATATTAGACATAACTGGCATAAAACCACAGTTTTCGATAGAATGGTTTCAGGCGTCACTTTGTGGAAGTGGTTAATATTGGAGAAGAAATACTTAGTTATTCCACATATATTTTTAATTAAACACGACCATGGTTTCAACTCACCTGATGATGACTTTGTAAGTCGATACCGTGGTTGGGTTTAATAATAAAATATATGTGGAATAACTAAGTATTTCTTTTCCGATACACAGTTTTGGGATAAATTGCAGAATGGAACGAGTTGGAAATCCACCGTTACTGACGAGGAAGGTTTTCAAATGGTGAATTACAAGAGAAACAAACGAAATACGGTGTTTGGAAGTTTTAAGTAAGATGACATCATGAAGCATCTGTCCGAAATATTTCCCAGGAGTGATTTCAAATGTGAAAGTTTGAGAGTTGGTGAAGTATATAGTTCTTTTAAACTCAAGTGTGCCAATCAGCCTTAAAGATCATCTTCTTAAGGATGATATTTGGCCAGTTGAAGTAAAAGTGGGGAAATTTTACCCCCACCCCAACCGCGGAAACTGACTCCTACTCATGAAGACACAGAAAATATTCCAGAGGGTCCAGCTGAGGTAATAAATTGGGACCCCGAGTTGAAAAATTGTGATGCACCGGTATCCACCTCAGCAACAAGGGGCCATAACAACAACACTATGGAAAAGTGTTCATTAGCGAAGTGTGTTACCCGCCTCCAAATGGGAATATCAAAACCTAAGTCCTTCTGACTAGGTAGTGACATTAATTTATTTATCCAAAATGTGAGATGTCTACGAAACAAGATATCGGAGACAGGCAGTTGTCAAACATGGTGGCTACAATGTGCTATGTCTCAATGAACACTGGATTACAAAACATGAAGTTGAGGTGTATGATATTAGTGATTTTAGCTTGGCATCATTCTATTGCGGATCTGTAGCAAAAACCGGCAGTACCCGTATTTATGTCTTGAAAGGTATGCCCTTCAAAGTAATTGACTTGGACAAATTCTGTCTGGAATTGAACTTTGATATATCTGCGATCATGTTGAAAGACCTGAACCTGATCATTGCTTCTGTGTATCGCTCCCCTAATGGTGTATTTGAACATTTCTGTAATCAGCTGGAACTAGTATTATCCCTATTCTTGACTCTGAAAGCCAATATCATAATTTGTAGAGATCTCAACATTGACATAACACTAAAAACTAGTGATTGTCAGGTTCTTGAAAATCTTTTGATTTCATATAATTTATATTGGGCAAACACACAGCCTACTCGATTATCTGCCTGCCTAGATAATGTAATTACCAATTGCAGTCCTGAACTGTGTAATATAAGTGTTATTGACTATCTCCTGACTGACCATCAAGGTATAAGTTTCACTTATAAGACTCAAATAACTCAAAAGATATTTTCAAATAGAGGTAAAACCATAATCAGGAGGTCCATAACGATAGAAGGTTTAGAGAGTTTCAAACAACTTCTACCTTGTATCGATTGGCATGGCATTTGCACAGACTCTGTTGAGCAAACTTGTTTTTCAAGTTTTTTAGGTAATTTCCTACACATTTTTGAGCAATACTTTCCTAAAAAAATACTAAACTCTATGCTCACTAAAACTAAAAATAATCTCTAGTATACTGGGGAGTTATTAGCTCTTAGAAATGATTTACTTAGTTACTACCACTCATACAATACCAGTGGAAGCCTGCATGATAAAGGGGCTTACTTAAAATACAAAAGAGATTATTATAACTCAATTACATGTTCAAAAAATAAAGCCTATAAGAATTTTATATTGAATGCAAAAAATAAACAAAAGGCCGCATGGAAAGTAATAAATCAAGAAGAGGGTCATGCTAATTCAAAAGAGAGTCTTCCTTTTACCCCAGATGCTGTACATAATTTTTTGTTAAACGCTGTTGAAGAGAATTGGTTCTCTCAAAACATTGATGCTGCCAATATTGCCAATATGCTGCAAAATCTTTCTCTGAGTAATTTAAATTTTAAATGGAATTTTGCTACTCCATTTGACATTATATCGACTGCTAAAAAATGTAAAAAATTCAACAGTAAGGATATTTATGGTCTGTCTAATTCCCTAATGAAGGACATTATTGTGTTCATAGCAGAACCGTTAGCAATGTTACTCAACTTATGTTTTGAGACAGGAGATTTTCCAACAGCCCTGAAATATTTAAAAACAGTACCTGTCTTTAAGAAAGGTGATAAAGATGATTTAGCTAACTACTGGCCCATTTCCACAGTCCCTGTTTTTGGCAAAATTTTCGAAGCTATTATGAAAGATTAAATATGTAATTTCTTTGAGTCAAATGATCTGTTTTCCAAATCACAGTATGGCTTTCGATCTAGGAAATCTACAATTTTGGCAGTAGAGTCATTAGTTAATTGTGTCATTAATGCATTTGAAGAGAAAGAATCAGTCTCTGTGACACTATGTGATCTTAGTAAGGCTTTTGACTGTGTTAATCACTCAATATTACTAACAAAGCTAGCATATTATGGTGTAAAGGGAGTTGCACTGAAACTAATGAAGTCATATTTGGATGATCACCACCAATTGGTTGAACTTGACGGCTGTTGATCTGCAGCTCTTAAAGTAAAATGTGGTGTACTACAGGTCTCTGTACTTGGCCCAGTACTTTTCATCATCATGATTAATGATTTGCCCAGTCATATGAAACCTACATCTTTTTTGTATGCTGATGACACTACTTTTGTGCAAAAATGTCAACATCTAGAAGATGCAAAGGTACAGTCTAGCACTATCCAAAGACAGGCTAAGGAATGGTTTGATATTAATCATTTACATTTAAATACTAACAAAACTCAGCATATTGTATGCAGTCTTAAATAAAAAATAACTGATACTGACTCTGTTAAAATACTAGGAATTAGTATTGATATAAAACTTAACTGAGAGACTCACATCAGTCAGATCTGTAATAAATTGAGTAAAGCTGTTAAAATATTAAGAAAGCTCAACTTTCTCATTTCAAATGAGTATCGTTTAACACTTAACTATGCCTTCTTTCAATGTCCTTTGAACTATGGTGTTGAGTTATGGGGTCATTCCCCACATGTTAAACAAATTTTGTTGCTACAAAAGTGGGCTATTCGCTCCCTTGCTAATATACCACCACTTGATTCCTGCAAAACTTTTTTTATTAGGTATGGAATCATGACTGTATTTAGTTTATATATATTTAAGGCCTTGATTCATGTAAAAGTTAATCTAGAAACTTATCAATTGAGATCTAATATCCACAATTACTCCACAAGAGGTAAATCAAATGTAAACACCACTTACTGTATATTGTCAACAATCTACCATACTTTCCATAATATGAACATTCGGCTGTATAACTATCTGCCTACTCGGTTTATATTAGACTGTATCCGGAGTTTCAAGAATAGGGTATATACCTGGCTACTTGCTAACCCACTTTATTCAATGGATGAATTCTTCTGTGACAAACTTACTTATATTTAAGAACAAATTTATACTGACGACATTTAATATGGTTGTAACATTTTTCAAATGAATAAAGTATTATTATTAATGCTACAATGAGAAAGAAGTAAAAGCAAAAATTTATAAAAGAAAAATACACACATATTAAAAAAACGTTTGTGCTGGAGATCTGATAACACAAAGCATGAATTCAACTCCAGTCTCGGGAATGGGTGTTGTGTCAATACTGGTGGTTCGGCCCCTAATGACAACTCTTTAGCTAATCGGGAGCCTAATGATTGAACCCAAAACCCATGAGGTTTGGAGAACAAAAAAGGTGATATTTATAAACCTAGTAAATGAATTATGAGTCAGTCTCATTGAATTACTCAAATACGAAGATCCTATCCTTTTAAATGCGCCAAACGAAGACTATAATATGGCCTTTCAATCAAGGTTTAGTAAAATTCTATTATCCTGGTCAATGATAAATAAAGTAATGATATAAAATCATATCTAAGTACTAAATTACGATTGTTACATACCAATGGCCAAGGTAAAAATCAGAATATAAAAAGGTAAGAACTTCAGAATGTATATAAATATAATTAATCAAATGATGAATTTGAATGGATATGAATACCATTTCATATCTCTTTTTCCGTATCAAAGAACAATTGAAGAACAAAATTGATTTTAACAACTTATCTGGAGAATGCATGAGTATCCGTCATATCAGTGCTTCTTCTTCCTGATTACAATCAATCTGATGTTGCTTATTTCTCATATAAGTTGTGTTATTGGTACTACTGATAATATAAAATTGCAATGCTAGCGATAGATCGCAACACATCGCCACTCCTCCTTCATGTCGAGTCGAATCACCAATTTGATTCGTTCATTTCGTCATGGTTCCTATTGTTCCAATCCTCACGTAGTCGTTCAATAATTTAGAACAAATGATATTAATTTGTGTTCCTACTTTTATGAATTATAAGAGAAACAAATAAATTATCCGGAAGGCAGTGTTAAGAAAAAATAATTAATATTTTTAGTCGTATTATTCGTCTAGTGTATCCGATTTATTCAAGTATGCGCTTCAAATGAACGATTCTTACTCAAAAGACAAGACCGACCCGTAATATTATATGATGACAGAGGGGGTGGCAAATTCTGCTTATTGGTACACATTGCCTTATTGTGATTGCCTGTCAGCTATACATGATGCCGTTTATTTACGCTGAAAGGCGAGCTATCTGTAAATATACATAGGTAATTGTATAATCCGTCTTAGTGTAATAGGTAATCTGTCATGAGAGATGGCTACAGGAAACGAAGACATTCTGGAAGGTTTTATATGTCCCATTTGTAAGAAGGATTTAGTTACGGCGTTATTACTTAGTACACATTTTCAGGAAGAACATAATGATGATCAAGATGTCCTTAGATCTTTGAAAGGTTAGTACAAATTTTGATGATTATTTAGTATGATTTCAAAATCAAATACTTGAAATCCTTTACGAAGGAATTAACTACTCGGAGGGAATACATTTTTAAATTCTTTTGAAGCCCTAATAGTATGCATGTTACTAGAATGGAGAGGTCAATAATTACAATCATACTTCCTTATTGGTATGGATTTTTGCTGACTTTAAGAAGTTACTAAGTAACATCTCAAAAATTCAAATCACAAAACATGTTTCTTGTGTAGCATTCTGCGTAGTCTTGTTTATTCTCTCTTCATTCTTGTTGGCCAATTTCTATGTCATGTCCGTGACCAACAGCACAATAGAGGTTATTATTGTGTTCTTTTTGTTGATAAAAATTTCATAGAAAAGATGAGTAAGGTGGGTTTTCATTTTATTTTATCATTCGTGTATTATCATGGAATTTCCACTGGAATGAACTTCTTCACCTCAATGAGACCCAGAACCTGTGCGGGAAAGGTTTTTGTTACTCCCATCCTTTGATCTACCTTGATTGGTTAACTCTGCCTGAAGTAATCATAATTTCTATCATGGCTATAGTACTATGGGTCGTGAGAATGCTCAACACCTTTCACTCTGTCAACCTCGTCCTTTGCAGGATGGGTATACGTGCAAACCAAAGCACATCAAGTGTGTATTTTTATTTCAATGATATTTTTTCTTCAAATGTTGGTCTCAATTACATATGGAAGCAGATAATTTAGTGTTGCTAACTTCAATTACTGATTTTAACGTGGCACCAATACTTTGTATGTTTGCGAAGTCCTTAATGCCTTATTTGCTGAGTATGATGGGAAATGTCCTCTGAAAACCATGATTTAGTATAAATGGAGCATATTTCATATTTGGAGGAAGTATATTCATGATGCCATTGCCAAATCACAATGTTTATGAAAATAAGTATAACTGGATGACATTTTACTATCTGAAATTTGAACTGGAATCAGAGATAAATTAAGATAATGGAGGAATTTTTTATAGTAAATTCTCACCCATTTCTTAATTCCCGACTGGGCCTTTTTCTCCACCTTAATTAACTATACTTTATTCCAACATGGAACATTTTGGTGGATTCTGGTGGTTATATGACCTCCCTTTCAGGAAGTCTAGTTTTAATTTACATTATAATATATTATCATCAACTGGACTGTGGTTTCAACAAAAATTGTTAATATTTCTGGGGATATTTCATTTAAGATCTTTTTGGGAAAGCTAAAAAGAAGATTTTAAAACAAGATGGTCCAGAACAAGAAACCAGGTCCAGTCCTTCACAAACACCAAATCAAAACAAAGGAGTCACATCTTTCTTGTATTCAAGCTACCAAACTATTGGTGAGTATTAAATGAGTTTTTCATGTGTATTTACTTTGACTACCCATAATTAAATTCATTCTTGTTCAATTTCATGATATCCCTGTAAAAAATTCTTTAGTGTTCATGAAATTACTTGTGTTACTTTTACTCACTTATAACCACCCTAATGTGGTGACAGCCATGAGACTTGGTTTCAAATATGAGAAAAAGATTGGAGTTTTTATTTGAAATTCCTGCATTTATATTCCTCAAGATGAGAGTGAGAGCCGTTGAGAAGTATCCAAAATAATAATGCTAACTATTTTTGCTCACTATGGTTCAATTTCCTCAAATGTAGCCTTTGTATGATCTCCATTGTGAATACGGTAAGCCTTGGCTTACCCATCAGGGTCCAACCAAATACTTAGTTAAATGTTCTTGTCCAGTTAAGGTACAAATGGATACATTTATTAAAATACAATTTGTGTGGTAACAAACATATTTTTTCTTATTTAGCAATATTAATCCCAAAATATTACTGGGATGTAATTTTTTTTCAAGGCACTTGCACCCAGAAACAGGGCTGTAAATTGTTCACAAGATAGCCATGAGCATCTTTCAAAATGTCCAGTCCTGAAAGTATATTTTTTTCTGAATAATTAGCTTTGGAAGATGTTTTGAGCAATGGAAACTAGCAAGTTTTTATCTTCAGCTTTAGCAGAACTCCCAGTTGGTTGGAGTTCTTTTTTCTTGGGGTTCCGATCCCTTGTCATTTCTCAGTTCTTGGATCAGAAAACATTTCCTCGGGTACATTTTACATTTTCCTGTATGTCCCATAGCCCCTTCACATCCCAACACCTTACCATGCAAGCCCCATTCACTTTATCTACCATTTTTTATTTCTCCTATCAGTTTTCTCCCTTCATCTATTGTGTTTGAAACTACATTTATCTCCATTCTTCTCCCAATGCATATCTTTAAAATTCATAGAACTTGACTCACTTTTTGCTTAAGAAATTACTTTGTAAAAACAGGCAAAATAGAGAACTAATAACTGCAATGGTCAGATGCAAGATATGACAACTGAAAACAGTAATAAGATGGAGCATGTAAAGCGAGTACAAAATTTATATTAAAAAAAAACACAGTAATCAACCCGAAGGTCGGTTTAGTAGGTGTAGAGCTCACCCGCGTACCAAGCCCGACGGCGTGTGAATATTCACACATCAGGGTAGGAGGCATGGAAATATTTTCACCTTTTTAATTTTACTTCTGGTCTCCTCTTTTTACAATTTGATCCATCTGATGTTACTTGTCTGAAATTCAATTTCTATACTCAAACCCTGTCCACTTAACCTACTAATCTCAATAAAAAGAAAGATTTATCAATAAAATTTATTATAAGACTAAAAGGATTCATTTTAATTGGCTTGTAAATTATGCTAAAGTAATTTCCTTTTAGTCTCTCTTCAGATTTTTATTAGAACATATTTTAGTTTAGTGTTTATTGATACTGCATGGCACTTTAAATTTATACATAAGAATTAAATAACCTTAAAATATATTTCATCTACATATGTATGTGTGCCAATTTTTTTTACAAGTTTTGCTTTTTTTACTCGCCAAATTTTACAAAACAATTAGCCAATTGTCATACTTATTGGTTTGCAGTAAAAGAGTTAACTTAGGTTTGATATTTATGATGAATCATTGGATTTTTGGTGGAATGATTTAAAACTTTTATTGACTTTTTTCTGGGATAATACATCATGAAAACTCCCTGTAGAAGTTTCAATTTTTTCATATTAAAATTGGTTTGCCTTTCATTATATAGGAGCTACCCGAAGTCATATGGGTTTATTTCGTCGCCTGCGAAACACCAGAATTGAGCGCTATGCTGCGGAAACCAACAAACTCTTAATAAGATTAGATAAATTGCTTATTGATATGCCATCTGATCCAGTGAAGCGTAAAGGTATGTCTGTCTTTATTTTTAAAATAATCCATTCTGCTTCAGGGAGGGTGCTTTATATGGTCATAATTCATTCTGCTACCTCCTTCTTTTGAATAAGACGTACTCTTTTTGATTTTGAGAATGATACTGGTATCAACATGGAATTCTGAATGTTATAAGATAGATAAAATATTAATATTTATTGATCCACATATTTTACAAGAATAAAATGTAGGTCATATGAAAACATGGCACAATACAGAAAGAACATAGAATGTATATAATAAATTTCAAAGGTCAAAAGATCCTTCCAGAAAGTCATATATGTTATAGTAGCTCTTCCACAAGGGCTGTCCAGAAAGTAACCTTTGTTATGCTATAAAAATACACTGGAATAGATACTGAAAATTTATTATTTTGATCTCAAAACTACATTTCTCTACTATTTTTGTGCATATTCACCAAACAGATTTAAACATTTTTCATATCTCTGAACTTGTTTTCAAATTCCTTCAGCATAAAATTTTACCACCTGAGATTGCAGCCAACCGATGAAGATATCTTGAAGTGTCTCGTCGAGACAAGCACAAAAATGTGGTAGCCTAACTTTTCAGCTGTGTTTCCATGCAACAGAGTCATAGAAATCTGTGGAAAACTTTCTAATGATTTCAGACATCATAATATGCTGGTTTTTGTGCACCTTTCATCAATTATCTGGTGCAGTTCATTGTTCACCACAGATGGGCAGCCACTTCGGTCATCATCATGGACATTTGTGTTCACTCTTAAACAAATCACAGCACTGACTCACAACTCATCACATTGGGTCCATGCAGAGCACAAATTTTCCAATGAATGTCAGCAACTTCAAAGTTTTTTTACCAGTAAAGACCTTATCATCCAACAGACTCCAAGTTTGGTGTCCATTTAAATTGTATTGTTCATTTTGACTTACTCTTGTAAAGAAACAAGTGGTGTGACCTTCCAATCACTGCAGATCGAGGCATACTGACCTATTGTGCGCATTAATACAGCAACAATGTGACTCCCTCCTGTACTTCTCATGCTAGACAAAAACAGATGTTGCTTTCCAAACAGCATTTGTATGACATATAATGTTTTAGTTGCTATCCAATTAATTCCCTAGAACAGGAGTTTTTATGGCAAATGGTTGTAGACTTTAATGGGTACATGGAAGGGACCTGTATTGTATATCACAGTTGAGTGACAAAACATATTCACATCCACTCTTTGTTGAGTGTTATGCTAATGGATTTGAACATTGGTTCACTCCTGTTATCCACAATATACAAACACAAGTGGTAAATGTATGAATGTGGTGGGGTTAAATTTTTTAACTTCTTATAGTAGGATTTTCAGGATTACCAAGCAGTTATTTGTTACTACATACCTGATACCTCTTTTACATGATAAATACTTTATGAAACCCAGGAGATGGTCCCCAGAAAATAATGTCTAATTTTTTTTACTTCCAATTTTTTGTGCAAAATTGAAAACTGTGTATTTTGTGATACACCTGTAACCTCGGCTATTTCACAAACTTTGATTCGTTGATTACTCAAAACCGTATCATGGATTTTGTCCATAATTTTGAAGGAATTCACTTCCATTGGATGCCCTGAAAGATGTTCATCATCTGCAGCTGTATGGCCACAGTTAAGCTCATTTACTCATTGTAAGCAGTTGTAAGCACAGGAGCTGATGTGCCCTGAACTTCATCCAACTTGGCTTTTATCTCTTTCGGTGTTAAGCATTTCAAATAGAAGTGTTTGAATACAACATGAAACTGATTTTTATCAATTTTTCTAAATGTGTAAAAGTATGTTGATTCAATCAACTATAAAAATGAAACCTCTTGATGGATAAGCTGAAACTTAACACGTCTAGTGAGATATGAGACTTACCAAAAGTAAACCTTTTCCAATTCTATAAGTGGCATCTTTTGGGTTTTCTTAGGAGTTATTGAGCAACCCAAGTAAGAAGTTGACTTTTTGTGTATTCATAGATACTTTGTTCTTTCTGCACCAGTTTTCCAGTTGCTTTGATGAGTTATCAAGCACGGTTTATGGCTGCTGAGGATGATTGAGACCTAATGCAAAGGTTGTATCATCTGTGTTCAATGCAATGCTTTTATTCAAAGCACTATTTGGCAAATCATTTACATAGAGTAGAAACTGTAAGGTCCAGAAATTTTCCTCTCTGAAATTTTGGGGGCTTTAAAAGAACATTACGTGATGGATTGTAAGAAGATGCCTTGGTAGTGTAACTTGCTTAAGCACTCTGCCAAGACATCCTAAGGATCTGGGTTCGAATCCTGGTCAAGGTGTATGGTTTTTATGGTTTCAAATTTCTGTCTTTTAATACTTATTAGTGGAATATCTGTTTAAAAAAAAGTTACTGTTTGAGCATCTCCTGCAGTTCTTTTCCGAACTTTACCATATGGAAGCATTTGGAACTAAAAGAACAGACAGTTAAATCAAAATATTTTATTGCTAGGAAATTGCTTTTTCTTATTGGAATATGAAACCACAAAACCATCAGAATGAAGTAAAGTGCAAAACTTTTGACTATTATTTTAATATTTAATAAAATTTATTGCTGTGCTTTAAAATTTCATGCTTTAAAAGAATAAATGATTAATTTTGATATTTCAGCCCATGAACAACAGGTGGTGCCATGGGTGGATGATTCAGCAGTTCCCCTCTGTCCAAATTGTGCTCGGCCATTCCATCTCTTAACTCGAAGGAAGCACCATTGCCGTCTCTGTGGTGCCATTATGTGTCATGAATGTTCCAACTTTATCAATCTAGCCATAGCTCGTGAGTTAATTTTCATAATATTCATGGACACAACTACCAAATAAAAATCTCCAAACAAAACACAACCCAACAATATACTCGACAACAAGTCCCTCTTCATCTCTATGTACTTCCTTCCTCCCTTCACCCCATCCCACATCCCTATCCTATTCCTGCTCTTTCCTCATTTGCCTAACATTCTCCCTTCTATCAGTCTTCAACATCCCACTGCTGAGCAATATGCCTTTCATCCATTTTTCCTTCCTCCTAATGATTTTTCTTAACAATCCCCTCTCCTCCCCCACCATGCCCAGCACTTACTCATTTGTTTTCCTTTCCGCCCATTTCACATTTTCCATACTTCTCCACACCCACATTTCAAAAACCTCCTATCTACGTCTATCCTCCTGCTTCAGTGCCCATGTTTCCGCGCCGTACATAACTATGCTTCATATCAAAGTATTGACGAGCCTTTTCTTAACATCTTTACTCAATGTCCCTCTTATCAATACCCCCTTCCTTGTGAACGTCTCTTTGCCTAGTGCATTTGTTCTCCTGTCTGTAAAAGGTAGAGCATTGAGAATGGTCCCATCAGGACCCCAGGAAAGCCTCTATTCAAGGAATGGATATTAATGACTCTGCCTTGCATATATCTTTCGTTGTTCTTGTAAAAAATAGCACTGTTTTTTTTAACAAATTCTTTTTTTTTTTAATTGACGCATGGAAGGGAGAATGTGTCCCTGAAAAATAAACCACTCATCTACTCACAACCAGTCAACCCACTATTTCTAAGAAAGACATGATGCAGGTCAATTTTTTTAATGAACTGCCGATGACCATAAAAAAATAAGTCTACTGTGACTGCTGTTAAAATTGAACTTAAGAAGTTAGTACTCCTCAAGTTTTACTACAGTATAAAAGATTTCTTGTGTATTATTATTATTGATTTATTCCTTTTCCTCACAATAATGACCAAGTTCCACGTTATGTACTTGACCAACAGAACATTAAAGTATTATTATTATTCACAAAGTTTTACAAACAGCCAAGCTAATGATTTTTGGAAAATATTTCTTAACTTGTTGTACTCACTTCAATTTTATTATCTTTTCATTTGGTGGAAGTTTAGTTTTGGAAATTTTAATCAAGTAATGCTAAGGTTTTGAATGTCATTTAACAGGCCCAAATTGAGTATCCTACTCTTCTGATATCCTTGCTTCCATTTTTTCCATTAAGGTAAGTTGACTAATCCAGCCTTTGGACTCCATAGACCTCCCACATCATTGCCACCAACAGACATTTCTAAGGAGACCACACAGCAACTGCTGTCCTCACCCTCCTCCTCACCAGCCCTCAACTCATCAACTGCACTGCGTCGGTCAGGCTCCAACTCAAGTCTTGGATCAGCACTCTCTGCTCCTCTTCCTGGGCTTGGTCCTTCTTCTGAGCCTTCCCGCTTGCGCCTCTGTCATCATTGCCGTGGTGTGAGTTCCTTTTCTCTAATTCTGAAATTATTAATTAAATACTAAAAAATTATGTTACAGAAAGTTGAAGGATAGTTTGACTGACTTTATTCCCCATTAAATCAGTTTAATCCAGTTTGATAACATTAATATTTTTGTTTTAATGAACATAGTTTATAATTTGCTCAGAGATAGCTCCTGTTACTGTTAAAGGGTTTTGTTGATTTGTCCCTTAGTTGAGTTGAGCAATATCATTGCATTTGGAGAAGTGTGTCATCTGTGGTTTCAGTAATTGGTTCATTATAACCCAAGGAGATTGTCTCTGAATGCTATTAGATTGAAAGAATAAGTTACATTGAAAGGTGTAACTAATAAATAAAAGAAGTCTTAATATCAAAGATGATTGAGGATCATGTAAACAGCCTTTGCTAACCTGGAGCAGGAATTGTTGGGAATCACCTAATTTGATGTTCACACTGCATGTTCATAATGTATAGTAAAAAGTGCATTATTTAAAAGTATCTATGCCCTGGCGACCTAGGCCAAGTTATATGGAGTCCTACATTATATACTTAGACCCCCAGGCCCTTATCTATGATATCACTCCACAGATAAACTAATGGAATGTAAGGCACTCTTTACTATGCCATTTATATTTTACTGAGGGTGCACAAATTCATCAAGGGTCAGAGTATTGGAGAGAAATTCAAAGAACTGTGGGAGATGTTGGAACAGTAACTTTTAATTGAGCCATCAGCTAATATGCATAAAAATGCAACAGTTTCAAAGTGTAAAAATCATTCCCCTTGACTGGTAGCTTAACCGGCTAAAGCACTTGGCTGGACATTGAGGAATCCGAGTTTAAGTCTCGGTGTCGGCGAATGATATTTTCACTTTGAAATTGTTGCATCCTATTGTAGAGAAATTTGTGGTGGGACTAGTGCCCACCATTAGAAAATGAACCCAAAGCATTGTTGGAGGTAATTGCCTCAAACAATTTGTATGTATTTAAATCTTTCTCAACTTCCTAATTCTCTGTAACTATGAAGAAAAGACTCCCAAGAATGGAGAGTATATGTTTACCCTGAGACCAAGCTAGATAAATGTGGCAGGCTCAATTTTTCAAAAAATGGTTTACACTTCACATCTAGAGTATTTTGTCCTAACACATGACATGAAATTTCATCTATTAACATATTCCTCATGTATCAGTTGCCTATTCATGAAAGAAAAATTAAATTAATTGTTTGCTGGTAGATTACTGTTTTAAGTCACATTAACAGGTAGATACATCTATTATTCACATTAGGAATGAATTGAAGCCAATTTTTGTGGAAGTCTAATCTTTATGAAAGTACAGAACACGTAACTTTGTTTGGTGGTAACTCCATAAAAAAATGCAGCACTGATCAAATTCCTTATTTAAGTGCAGTTCAAATAATGCACATTCATTTCACTTTGTTGCAATAATAAATTTGACCTTTTACTTCAACCAAGAAGATTCTCCATTTCATTTCATCTTTGTCGTGTCCACCATTAGTACATACGCACAGCAAAGCTACTTCCTTACAAAAGTCTAATTGTAAACCATGTATTTTCACCTTTTGAAAATTATGAGCAAAAATATCTTATCTAACTAAAAGTCATTATAGTTGCATGAACTTCACAAGTACTTCCCCAGTGTCAATTATCTTTAAAACTATTGTTGTCACTATGATTTCTAAATAACACAACATTTTTATCTATAATTTTGTTTCAGTTGCTTCGAAGGAGGGAAGAGTTGTGGGCATGGAAGCCTGTGATTGCAATGATGTATGAGCAGTTGAGAGAGCGCATAAATAGTGGGGAGCAAATCATCACTGCTTTCCATACTATGTCCAACTCATTGAAGTAAGCCTCCTTAAAGTTAATTCAATTAGTCTTTTATGCACAAATTTTGGCTAGGGTGAAGTTTTTTTGGGGTAATTTCTATGTCAATTGATTTCCATGACATATATTGTCACTATATGTGAGGAACACAGGACGATAGGTTTGATTTCCCATGCAGCGTGGTCCTCAGGATTATCAACAAAAGGATGGTGAGCAGGGCAAATAATTACTTAGGGAATTAATTGAAAGTAGCAATTTTCCACAAAATAAATTTAATGCAACTGGTTTCAATACTACTACATCATCATCAGGTAACAGTCATCTCAGAGTCCATTTTTTATGCTGAAAAGCAAGTAAGGGGAGGGTGGTGGAAAATGGGGGGAAGAGGGAGGAGAGGTGGAAGGCTGCATGGGTGACTATATGAGTGGGGGAGGAGAAAGGGGTGGGGAAGACAAAACCAGTCACATAAAATTTGTTTTGTGTAAAATACCCACCATGTCACGCCTGAAATGTCTCTTTTAAGACTTATGGAATGATCAGTTTGGGTTCAGGAATGGTAGAGGCATGTACGATGGAATTTCAGTAAATAGATCACTAATCGAGAGGAAGATAGAATACAATCAGGATATATTTGTCTGTTTTCTACATTTCCAAAAGGCTTTTGATGGGCTGAGTTGGGAAAAACTAATGAGTATATTACAGAAAATAGGAATACCTGTAGATAGTAGGAACAAGAGGCTAATTGGTAACCTGTACATGTCTCAGACTGCTCATGTGCAAGTGAGGGACAGAGAGTTTGGATAGGCATTGTTAGAATGACGTAAGGCAGAGTTGCCCATAAACACCAGTGCTGTTCAACATACATATGGAGGATAATTAAAGAGACACGGGAAGAGCTGGAAATAGGAATGAAAGTCGGCGGGAAATTTGTAAAATCAGTTAGGTTTGCTGACTTGTAATGAATTAAGCATTCATGTGCGAAAAGTAAGCATGTTTCTGTCTATTAGATGTCTGCAAAAAGTTCATACATTCTTGAGTGTTCAATAATATTTCACGGAGTTATTTGTTTTGGATGGTGTTGTTTATGTACCAGGTGTACAAGTTTGATATACAAATTTCAGACACTAGACAGTTTACAAATGCAGTTTGTGGTATAAAGATTTGACACGTATGCTATCAACTAGTATCAAATGCAAACAAGTGACAAATTGAAAAAATATTTGCATAGTGTTGCTGTACTCAATATGTCAAAATTTATACCAAACAGAGAGTGTTCGCAGACAGCATTAATTTTAGTTTTCATTTAAAGAAAACTGCTGCTGAATCATACAGATTATTTTGAGAAGCTTATGGTGAACATGCTTCATCCCAAGATGCATGTGAATGATGGTTTTGGTGTTTCAAAAGTGATGACTTTGATATTGCAGACAAGGAACACATGAAACCGCCAAAAAAATACAAAGATGTAGAATTGTAAGCATTGTTGGATGAAGATGATTCACAAAGACAAAAACAATTTGCAGAGCGATTGAGCATTAGTCAACAAGCTTGTTTCCAATTGCCTATGAGAGATGGGAAAGATTCAGAAGACCGGCAGATGGGTACGACATGAGTTGAACGACAGGCAGATGGAGAGACCCAAAAACAAATGTGAAATTCTGCTCACACGATACAAAATGAAGTCGTTTTTGCATTGTATCATTACTGGGGTTGAAAATTAGATTTATTTTGAGGATCCAAGTGCAAAAAATTATGGATAGACCCAGGTGTACCGTCCACATTGACAGCAAGACCGAATCACTTTGGCAGAAAGATGATGCTCTTTGTTTGGTGGGACCTGAAGGGTGTGGTTTATTATGAGCTGTTAAAACCTGGTGAAATGGTTAATACTGAATTCTATCAACAATAATTGTTCAATTTGAACCATTTTCCTCTTGAAAAAAGACCAGAATACCAAAAGAGGATACACATGGTCTTTTTCTTCATGGCAATCCTCCATCGCATACGGCAAAATCAGTTCGCGGCACGTTGGATGCACTCTGTTAGGAAGTTCCACCCCATGCAGCTTGCTCACTAGGCTTGGCTCCTTCCTATTACCCCTTGTTTGAGTTGATGGGTCAAGCACTTGCTCAGCAGTGTTTTGGTTCGTATGAAGATGTGAAAAAATGGCTCGATGAATGGTTCGTAGCAAAAGAGAAAGGTTTTTTTACTGGCATGATATCCACAAATTGCCCATGAGATAAAAATGTCTAACTAGCAATGGAGCATACATTTGATAAAACTTTTGTTTTCATTCGATCAAAAATAATTTTGTTTTGGAAAAAAATCTGCATTTCATACTTGTGCAACTGATAAATAAATGTACAAGTATATCAGTTGGGTCGCGGTGGTCTAGTGGGTAGAGCATTGGACTACTGACCGGAGGGTCCAGGGTTTGATTCCCGGGCAATGCACTCTGGGCACCTGCAGCTCCACCCAAGCTAGTTGATTTTTCGGGTACCAGATCTTCCTGGGAAACCATAACCGGCACAGGGAAAGGAACTGGCCCCCCTACCCTGATGTGTTAATATTCACATGCCATCGGGCTTGGTACATGGGTGAACTCTACCATCACCTACTAAACCAACCTTCGGGTTGATTACTGTGTTTATGGTATATCAGTTATTTACAAGTGCATCAAATACTAATTGATAATGGCCTAATATTAATGGCTAAAGCTTTAGGTTATTATAGCCTTTCATTTTTGATTTTGTAACTGTATTTAATATGTTATTGATCACTTAATTGGAAGAATTTGAGGTATCTATTGACTTATTATAATCATATTAAGAATGTATTTGCATGTTTCATTGTCTTTTAGGAAATCATGTTTTTTTTGTTTCACCCAATTTAAATCTTCCTTGCATGGAACCTTAGTGCTGGAGAGTCCACATATACTTTGATTGAAGCGCAGATGGCAAGAGTGCAGCTGTTGAAATGGGCTGAAACTATTGATAATCTTAGGTGAGTCTAATGGCAAACATTAATTTGGGTAAACTGTGTGAGTATAGTAATGGCCAAAGGGTGGGTGGGTGTAGTCCTACATGGACAGAATTGATTCATTGTCTGGCTCTGGTTTTTAAATGATTGCATTGTGTGATATAGCATTACCGATATGCATCTAAAAGCAAACACTACCAACAGTATTTTATCTTTTGAGCTGCATTTTTTTATTTATATTTTCTGTGAATTTCGTGAAAAACCCTCAGTTTTGGAGTGTGAACCATTGTTTTTTCTTGCAGAACACAATTCTTAATACATTATGTTGGTTTCAAATTAAAGATATTGTCCCATTAGATGAGAAAATTTCTCAGGAAGACTTTTTCCAACAAAGAAAAAATAATTAGAGAGATATTTACTGTGTGTATGGAATCAAAATATGCATGAACGTAAAAAGTATAGTGAAAGTGCACCTCTAAAAGGTATTACAATTGTAAATGAGATAAATTCATGTTTTCAGTATCTTATTTCATTGTTTAAAAAGTATTCCATATTAGATCTTTAAATCTGTACTATCTTAAAGTCATTTTTCTCAAGCTTCAGAATTACTTTTTCTTGTATTTTATTAATAATTTTTTTGCGAATATATATTTCTGGGTATAATATCACTGTAACATTTATATTTCTGATGTGTCTTTTTCTAATGGAAAACATTTTCAGTACTTATTCAATTTAAATGTACATTTAGAGAAATCTATGAATTTTGAATGAAACTGGTTTGATTATAGTAAGGTGCAACTAAATGATTAATCACTGACCATTAGTTTTGAATTATCAATGCTGTAATATCATCCATTCTTACATTCATAATACTTTTCTATGAGCAACATTTTTTCAGAGTATTTATTGTGACTGTAATTAAGTGTCATTGACAAGTGATAATTTTATGTAATTCTTCCCATTTTATCAAGTGATGCTTGTAATTGATTGTTCAGTGACCCAGGTTCAATTCAAGATTCATGTGAAGATATTATGTTCAATCTCATTCTCGAAGTGAAAAGTATATGTCTCATGTTACTATATTTTGTAAGTCATCAATATGCATTAAATGTGTGTGTACAATCATTATATTCTGGGTGATCTGTCTGTTGATGTTGTAATTGGCTAAAATGGTAATTTTACACTAATGAATGTGTTTGGAAATTCACAAAGCTTAATTTATTTTCAGTTTCAAGCACCACTATGTCTGCCACCATTCTTTCATTTGGATTCCAAATTTCTTCTCCTAAACTTTACCATGTCATAGGACTTGGTGATATGTTTTGCCCACCTGTGCCTATCGGCTAACCATTTTGTCGACAGCTCTAGCTTTTCACTGCCCTTAACAATAGAATATAAATAAATATATCTTGGTTGCCAACAACTTTTTATGATTAGAGCTTACTTTAAAATTTGATGTTTGCGTGCAATTGGGTAATGCCATGTACATGCTTTTGGTTGATATCAATATTGCCAGAATTTCACCTGAAGTCTTCAGGTTGAAGTGTAGATTCATTTTGGTCATGATTATGTAGGTGAGTTAGTGGCATAATGCTTGGGAATATTCCAGCTTGAATGCCAGTGAGACTGTTACTAACCCAAAGCAACCTATGCAGTGAACACTGACCACATGCATAGCATGAGACATGTGCATAGCATGAGTTTATGCCTACTTTCTTCCTATTCTCATTATTTATTTTGATATTTTATATCCAGCAAGAATATAGCAGTACATGGCACTGCAAATGAAACCGAGCAGCCAACAACAGGTCGGGTGCTGAAGTTGCAGCAGTCGGTGAGAATGGCATCAGCACACTTTCTGAGGCAAACAATATCAAATCTTCCATCGCTTCCTACAGAAAAAAGGTTGAAAGAGCTGCAGGAGAATAAAAAGTAACTATTTTTGCATTTCCTTTTATTTTACCTTCTATAAATAACTATTCCCCTGTTGTTATGTTTTCAGTATTCTATTTGTCCTTATTTAATATTATATATTTGGTAAAATCTTTGTATCCATCTGTAATTAGGGTTATTTGTGGTTTACCAAGGTAATACGTTTCTTAAGGGTTAAACTAAAATATCAGATTCCCATTCATTCAATATAGTGAGAGTACAAGTTTATTAAAATGGTATTTAATTTATTTATATTAATATTGGTAGTGTCTTATTGTACTTAATTAATAAAGGTAAGCTTCAACTTTTAAGTCTGTGGGTAAATGAGAAGTGAGCATTGAATAGTGTCTTCATAAACCACACTCCTCTCGGCAGAAGTTTGATTGTTCCTTTGTTGTAGCACTATTATCCAGCATGCAAAAAGTTTGTTTGCATGTAACCATAAAGCAATTAGTAAATATTTTTGGACATTTCTTATGCAGTATGAGCATTATGGTCAATGCACCTGCCTTAATTAAACTGAAATTCATAATTTTATTTGCTAGAATTTTGATTAAAACACTTCAAATTCAAGAATAACAAAGCTCCGCACAGATCCCAACTCAGAAGTACTTGTTACATATTTAATTCAGTTGGCATTCATATGATGGGCATTGTCACTGTAGAAGAACTCGGTTTTACATTAAAATCTCTCCATGACTAACTCCTTGAGACCATGAATATATTTTTTTTATGCAGAGAATTTTACAGAGATCAGTGAGTTATAATCCACAATAACTAAATAAAAAATAAAAACTTGGGAGTTTGCTTTATTAATATTCCCTCCCCCGGAACAACTAGGAAATTTCATAATATTATAGAAAAATAGACAATTTTAATTTTGCATTAATGGTGTGGCATAAAACAATACATTATTCAACTTGAAATTATGTCATTGCTATGATAACACACAAATATTTTAAATTGAAACATTAATACTTTTAATAAATGAAAAAGAAAAACTTTGTTTCAATCCACCACTTTTTCTTCTTCCACAAAGTTGAGGCTGAAACTATGGAGTTAATTAATACTTTTATTACTCACAACAGAGTTTAGTAGCTAATATCTATGACTTCCTATTTCTATGATATTTTTGCTTCACTGTGGATATTTGTCTTAACAGGTTTACATGAGGCATTGTACATATTCATGGTGACATGATTTTAATAGCATGCATTTTAATTATATAATCATATGTATCAACAAATTTAAGTGTGATCTTGATGACCGCACCACTTTGTATTAATTAACGTGACCTATCATTGGGTAGAGGTTATGCATCACACCTCGGGATGAATTGTGTGCTTAATATGTGTGGAAACTCTTTTGATTTGATGTGTGCTACAATTAGATCTAGTTTTAATTTGAACATTTTTTTCATAAGTTTTTAAAATACCGGTGAATATAAAAAGTAAATAAAACCTTTGGGCACATGGATCATGAAAATTTTAATTTTCAGGAGAGAAATGGAACTCCAGATTCTGAGAGAGAAGAGGTTGATCCAGGAAACTCAGTCACGAGAATCTACGTCCAGTCTTGGGATAGTGTCCAGAAGGGATGCTCCCAGTGGTAGCCGAGGAAGTTCCCCCAGACCACCAACTTCCCCGTGGCCTAGTAACAGCAAAGTAGATGGTGTTGTAAGTTAAATATTATTAAATCAGGAATATACTTCTTCGTATTAAAATGTGATGATGGCAATGAGTAGTAACTAGAGGTGTGTAAACCCTCAAAAGCACTCAGTCAGAGCCTGGATTCAGGGGTAATTTTGAATGCATTGTGCTCAGTAGAAAGGTGTTTGTGTGAGTGGTGATCAAGTATTATGGCTCAGGCCCTGAAAGGTATACTCTAGGTTGAAGAGCCAGAGCTTGGCTGACCAACTGGGAATCCATGGTCACTGCTCTTTGCCCTTATATTGGTAAGAAAGGGTTGTAAAATGTTAAGAGGGACGAATCACTCCGATTGTAGTTTACATTTAGCTCAATTGTTGAGGTCAGCATCTGATATCAAACCTCTTTCAAAGAAAATTGTTCTTGCTTTCATTAGTTCCTTTCTAATCAATGTTTGTCACAATATAATAAGCAGGTAGTATTGGCATTTGAAAAATTTTCATTTTATTTGGATATTTTACTCATAAATCACATTTGTGTGAAACACTATCCTGGTAAAGCAAAAAATTACCTTGTAAACTCGGGGAAAAACAAAATTCAGATGTGCTGGTCACCCCTTGTTTGCTCAATTTTGTCATCCATGCTGTTTATAAATGACCATCATCACTAAATTTATCAATCCAAAGGTTGATTTCAAAGGTGAGGGTAGAATGAACCCTATGCCAAATCCAAGCATATGAAATTAGGATCAGGATAGCCAGTTCCTTTCCTTGCCCTACCTGTGGTTTCCATGGAAGATTTGCTACACAAAATATCTCACAGTAGATGAAGCTGTGAGAGTGTGTAGAGGTATCATCCAGAATCGAACCCAGGCCCTCCAGTCAGTAAAGCAGCACTACCCATTGGACCACTGTGCCCCTCTATAAATGGCCATGTTAGAGAGATTTTTCTACTGCACTCTGACCTTTATTGATTTGCCAAATTGATTAGCCAGATATATATGAGCCCCACTTTGAGATAATTTATGAGTCTAAAACTTTTCAAAAGTTGTCTTATGCCCAATAAATTGGCCATGCTGTCATCTAACTTCTTCCCTGAGTTTCTTTGAAAATTGATCTTGATGGATCATTACTAATTGTATGGAATATCCCACCACCATCTGTGTCCCTTCTCTTTCCTGCCCTCCTTTCTCCTGCCCCCCCCCCACTAGTGCCTACTTTGTAACTATTCTCATCTAGCCACTCTGACCTCACCTCTACAACTCAGCCAAACCTTAATCCTCCATATTGTTTTATATATGGGTTGTGTTTCAATCATTTGGCATACTTGAAGATGATGGTCAAATGTTGAAACATGTATGGTATTGCTCGATTAAGGTTGTGAAATTTTAAATGGATGGAATCTATCTCCACCCTTACATTATAGAAAATTGAGAAATGCAGTCCACCAGAGAAGGATAGATGATGACTCTTTGTGAAGAATTGCAGTATAACTTTGTCATGGGTTTTATGGTAATAGGAAAAGTTAAGCTACTCGTAGAATCATGAGAAGCCACTTCAGTGGACACCGAACATGACATTGCCATTAAGGATTGGAAAGGTAAAATTCTTAATAAAGGATGAAGAGTAGTTAAAAAGAATACTTAGAGAATCTTTTAGTAGAAAATAAATGCATGCCGGAACATTAGGAAAAGAGGATGTTGTGGATAATAAGAGAGGAAACTTCTCCTAAGGCCTGAATTTGATGTCACAGTAAAGGTTTAAATAGCAAATAAAGCACCAGAGATTGGCAACATATCCTCAGAACTAATAAAAAATAAGACTTCCATGTATTTATTCAACCTATGCTGTAATTTTTACATGAGAGAAGGACTATTCATAGACATTAAGAAAGATGCAATATTCCCGTGCTAAAAACAAATTGATTAGACAAATGTGAAAACATTTGAACTCTTGGTCGTATGTCATATCCTTCGAAGAATATGAAGAGGATACTCTACAAGGGTAAGGTAAAAAAGGTGCTTTAATCAATTTGGACTTAAAAGAAGGAGAGGAAAATGAGAAGTTAGTTTAACTCTGAGACTTATTGTAGAGAAGAGGATATAGACAGACTTTATTGCTTAAGTGGAGCTGAAGAAAGCAGCCTAGGCCAACGAGGGAAGGTATCAGGACAATCCCTTTAACTTTTCTCCCCCCCTTCTTCAGAAAACTACCTATCTGCCTGACTACTTAAATATTATAAGGTATGTGGTATCAGGTTATGGCTTGTTAGAGAAAGCTAGGACTTTTTTTTTAATTAGTTAATCTACCGGCTAAGTAGGTTTTGGATGGACACAACTGTCAAATAAATATTTTGTCTCCAAACAAAACTCAACCCAAGATCCTACTCTACAACAAGCCCCTCTCATCTCTGTATCTCTGTGTGCTTCATTCCTACCTTCATCTCGTCCAATATCTTTATCCTATTCCTGCCCCTTAATCATTTGCCTAACATTCTCCCCTCTGCCACAGTCTTCAACATCCCACTGCTGAGCAATATGCTTTTCATTCGTTTTTCCTGCCTCCTTACTCCAACCTTACTTTTTCCTTCCTCCTTCTTCTAACAATCACCTCTCCTCCCCTAATATACCTAGCAGTTCCTCATTTGCTTTCCTTTCTCTTCACTTCACCTTCTCCATCCTTCTCACTGCATCCGCCCACATTTCAAAAGTCTCCGATCTACATCAATTATCATGTTTCAGTGACCATGTGTCCACTTTATCCTTCTGATATTCAAGGAGAAATAGATAACAGAATGAATATCTTTTTTCTTGGAAAGTTAAAATGATAAATAAATTCATAGAATTTTCCCTCGGGATATTCTCATAAATTTATTAATATCACACAATTTTATATCTTGTATATTGATACTTTTCAAAAAAAACATCCAGTGATGTTCCCAAATGATGGTTAGCCCAAGTGGAATGTCTTCTCCTTAGTTTAAGTATGGTTTACATAATGCTTTCTGATATTTGTGTTTCAGAGTTCTGACCACTATGAAATTGATGGTTTTGGTTGGGGGCCCGAAAATCAGCAGCAACTATTAAATATTCAAGATGGTGATGATCCTATGGTCCAACAAATCAACATAATACGAAATTATATCAGGCAGGCAAAGGAGGCCCACAAGCATGATGAGGTTGCAACATTGGAGACCAACTTGAAAGAACTTTTGGAAGAATTTTATAAACAATTACAAGAACAATAAAAATGTGTGTTAAAAGGTTTTTTCAAGTAACCTTCAGGTAGAATAATTTTACAGGAAGATGGTCTGAAGATACATAAAAATTTGTTTATAATTCAATACCATTTTAAAATAATTTTTTAATATATTACCATTACAAATGAGAACACCAAGTGTATCGAATTTATTTTTCATTTCATCAAAGAATTTGGTCGCTGCATCTGGTCAGTATCTTGAATGATTGTGCATTGTATTTGTTTATAGTCATGTAAATATTTATACATGTGAAAAGTATATTATTTACCTCATTCCATTGAATACTATTGTGATACGTATTTTAAGTGCAAGGCACCATAAATACTCTTTGAAATAAATTAAATGTACATTTGTAATTCAAATTCCATATGCAAAGCTTCTTCCTTCTATTTTCTGATTTCAATATTTATTCAAATGCTCTACAACAGCTATCAATATGTAATTTTACCTATGTAATATATGTTAATGTCATTTCATTCATTGCATGGAAGATTTTATTTTTCAAATATCGAATTAAGCAATCATATGAATGACCGTTCCTTTGTCCCATTATTAATGTTTAAAGGTTTGGCATTTAACCCATGTGGACCAATATTTGATCATGTCTCTGTTCATCAGAAGTTATCATTCATTTCTTTGAAAGTCAGATTTTTTTTGTGGTTCTTGAAACATTGAAAGATGCTAGAGTGCATTTTTTTTGGTTTTGGCTGTAGAAATTTTTTAAAATCTTATACTGCCCGGAGACCCAACTTGCCTCAAAGACAAAATGTTTATCCCTGTTTCAGGCAGTAATCTGTACTCAAACATGTTGATATTGGTTTATGACTGTATTCCTCTGTGCTCAAGCTGTAATGTAGAATACCATGCTTGCTGATGGAAAAAATGACATTTAATTTCTCCTATATATGTATACTTTGGCCCGGCATGTTCATTTTATCAGTGTAAAGATGGCTTCCGGTGTAGAATTCTACGAGCAAGGTCATTCATCAATTAACTTCTATGAAGAGACTAAGATTTTTTTATCAGGGCAGTACTCATTGAAAATGTATACGTTTTTGAAAATCTGGCTCTTGAGAAATATTATTCCTTGCACAAGCTGAATCAGCAGCTTCATACATACTCTATGTAAATGATGAGTAATTTCTGTACATTTTGACATTTTTGAGGAACTATTTGTACCTCTTTCAAGGCTGTTTTTCTTTTCAAATAAAATCATTGAATTTACTGGATATGTATTTTATTCATCTATACTAATTTCAGTATGGTATAGAAATCCATTTTGTCTTCTCCAATGTTTAGTCTTAATTGCACTGAAAGAGAGCACTTATGATTTTACTTACTGACAGTACATGCATGTGAGTGTTGGATAATATTGCTTTGGATTTGTGGCGCAACTCTCCTAGTTTAACTCTAGTAAGATAAACATAGGAATATGTTGCCCTCCATCACTTAAGAATTTGACATTATAGCTCGAGTGAAATAAATTCGCTGGTCCTAAAATGAGTCATTTGCTTTAGTCTTGTGCTGGGGAATAAATGAAATGCCAATAGTTGCACAAGAATGGGCATTATCAAAAGAAATTAAAGAAACATAGCAACATTTTTCAAATTTTGTACAGATTTCACTAAATTTTAAGCACATTCATGGCATTAATTAAGTGATAACAGTGTGCAACGTGGCCTCGGAGCAGAAAAAATCAGCAGTGTCGTCCTCGTAGAACATGAAAATTTTTTCAGTGTTAGTGTTACATTTTGGATCATGTAAAAGTAGTCTACAAGAATTATCTCACCACGAACCCACGAGTTTTTAGTGCAATGATAGTTTTATATTAACTTTGCAAGAGACTTAGTTCGTTCTCTGAACATTCTGTAAGACTAAGCCATTAAGAGAGTATATGTAAAATGAATATTCAATGGAATTGCAGCATGGTAAAACTTAATTTCTGCTGTATGACCCAAGAAGCTTAGACCATAATTAAGATGGTTTTGAAAAGATAAAGCAAGCAATCTTCAATTACTCCTCAAAGAACACACTTTTTGAGTTTTTAAATTGTGCTAGTCCTTCGCATATGTCTTTTAAGTGACAGGAGTTAGGTTAGCTCACTAATATTCAACCCTTCTAAATAGTTAAGTAGGCATACCTAACATTTGCAAACATTGTCCATTTAAAATTCACTGAATGTGTTATTTTGCAGCAACAGTTTGGCATTATATGATGATTCAAATTGACCAACTTTGAATACTATTCGATATTCATCCAATAATGTGCGCATTGAAAACGTAGAGGTGAGATCTTAGTACATCATTCTATGCATTTTGGGTGACATGAATGCTATTATTGGCAAAAGAAAAGAAGGAGAGGTGACTGGGGAATTCAGATTGGGAACAAGAAATGAGAGGAAGGAAGGATAGATTTAATAATTTTAAAAAATATTTCCTAGCTTTGAAATTTAAGTCATAATCTCATAATCTGACACCACATACAAGATTAAATTGTTCTTCATTCCAACATACTTTCTACCTCCCTTCAATCCATAAAACATCCATCCTTTTGCTCCATCTCCTTTCATGTTCTCCTATTTTTTAAAGTAGTTTCATGGTCTACTCCCATGAGCTTATTTTATTTCAATCCCTTTGATGCCCTTTCTATCTCACCATTAAGTATGCCTGGACATAAGTTATCCTCATCTATGCCATATTCTTTTTCTATGTCTAAGTTTTCTGGATAATGTCTTTACCAAGTAGTCTCTCTATATATTCCTTCCATCTCTCCTGATTCTTCCCTAGGTCAATTAATAATTTTTCAAACTTATCTTTGATTATAATGCAACCATTTCAGAGAGTAAAAATCATTCGCCTTGACCGGGATCCGGCGAATCCCGGTCAAGGCGAATGATTTTTACTCTCTGAAATGGTTGCATTATAATGCACACATAACGGGTGACTCCGTTAAAGTTACTATTACAGTTTCTTGAAATTTATCTTTGATTGTTTGCAATGATTTACTTCCTGACAACCCTTTCACCTTCCTGTGCAGTGCACCAATTTCACCCTTTCTCTGTAAACTTTCCATAACCTCACACTGCATCTTCCACCATGCTTCTTTTGCTCTATTTGTTACCCATCTCAATTTATTGTTCAACTCTTTGTATTTCTTCCTAACACTGTGTTTACATTGTTCCATTTCCTTCTGTCATCTATCTTTCTAATCATCTCATCCCTGATCAATGGTGTTTTGAGGAATTGGGGTGGAATGTAAATGGTGGAAGAAGTATGCAACAGAAGTCTTCATCTACCTCCTTCTGACTAAGCTATCAGGTACAAAATTTATACTAATCACCAAAAAACCTTTCCCACTCACACCTTGCCTCATCCCACTATCAGCCAAAATACTCAGCCCAGCCTGTCCAGTCCCACAGTCACCAGTACACATTCATTTTTGCACTCATCAAAAATCAGTGAGATGGTTTCCTGTAACCTTCCTCAGTATTGTCTTTGTGACACCATTACTTAAATGGGTGCTCCGCTGTGGTCTGATACCTTCCAGCTACCTCGTTGAGGAACAGATACTGTGTATACTACCTTTTGTCTGGTTCCTACCCTTCAACCTGTCTGGCATGAGCTACCCTACAAGGAGCAAATATCATTGCTCCCACCAGCACAGCCCTAAGGGTTATCAGAACATACAAGCTCTTCCATCACCTCAAGGTTGTAGTCCATGGAAAGGGTGTACACAGATAAAATCAACCATATTAAATTTATTCATTACTATTTTTCCAACATTTTCCTACCACTGATGTATCTTTTGTTCAATTCCTACACTTTGACCCACTCATTCACAAGATGTACACTGATAAATCATCATCACAGTGCAATGAATATCAGAAACAAACAAAATGCAACGGTTTTTAATCTCAATGTGCTACTCAAGATAAAAATGATATTCATTAAGTCGTAAAAAATAGTTGGAAAATCAAAAAATACATTCTTGAACCCCTCATAGAAAAATATCTAATTTAAAACTTTATCTCTACAACATTATTATAGCATTTAATTTCAACATTTATAGAGGAAGAGGGTTGTTAAGAGAGGAAAGCGAAGTTAAATTTTAAAGATAGGGGGTATGAATTGGAGCAGGTGGAATTTTTACATATCTCGGAAGTAATTTTTTTTAATATTATATTTGATGGCTATAAACACAGGAAACTCGCACTCTTGCGCATTTTATTTAACAGTGCTGAATGTATATATACCATGACCAATTAAATTTACCGCGAAGTAGTGAGCCAACTGTAAACTAACTTCACAACAAAGAGTGAAAATTTCAGGGATGCCTAGCTTGTTCCCCTACAGCTATGCAACCGATTGGTATATTCTGAGAAGCTTTCAGTTTATCTCAGCTGTTTTGTTATCATTTTAGATGCGCAGTATTTTTTTAATAGCAGCTGACTATTGCATCGCGTTGTCTGACATTGAGTCACGAATGAATTCAGAGATGGAGGAACTGACTGAAGAAGGGGAGGTCCGTTTACATTTCTCATACAAGTAGTTGTTCGATGATCTAAAATTATTGTGAAATAGTGTATAATTCTTGCGTGTTCTACTCCTTCAATTACCAGGTCCAGTATAGTCACCATGGCGTGATCATTCGGGATTTGAATCAAAATAGGGATGACGATTCCTATTGTTCAGGGACATTATATCTAAAGAAATATGTAAGTGTACTGATATATTAATGTATACAAGGGTTACAATTGGCTTCGCTTTTGGATGGTGTACAGAAGGCTTTCTAAATGTATTAATTAATGTACAAAGACGTGCTTGTTACCTATGATTTATAACAAGGATTGCTGTTTGTGATGCATTAGTTAATAATGCCACCTCTGTGAAATGCCAAATCCTTATGAGCCCATGACAAATACGTGTATGTTAACCTTGTGAGAGCATGTTTTTGAATCTCGTTCAAATATTGTTGCCCTTAATAATTCCAATTGTTTTTAATCAAATGGGAATGTTTGAGAGGTTGTATTTGGCCTCTGTGTCAACACTGATTATTCGTACTGCTGGTTTTAATTGTGACATACTGATTAATGTCAACAGGGATGGTTGCATAAGTTCGATGTAATTTTTTTTCATATAATAATATTTCTTCATTCAGGTGTTGCAATAATAATTCTGAAGATAGTAGTTGTTGAAATTGACCGATGATGTAATCTCAATTTAATAGCACCTCTCTCATAAATTCCCACTTACCATATCATTTTCAAATTTAGTCGAACTTTTCTATCGTCTCATTTTTCAATGTAAAATTCTAGTCTGGGATTTTTTGTGCGGTTCTGATACATTCGACATCTTCAATCCTTTAAATAAGGGAGGCTAATCAGATTTTTTCTAGCATCATTTCAATGACATTTTATACTTTTTTCTGGGTAAGTTCTCTCGTCGTTATTTGCTGTTGCTAACTAGTGCCTCTGCTGTCACAAGAACGTGCAAATTTTACTCAAAAGTTTTTAATCCTTATTATCAATCCGGAGAAATATTATTATTATTGGTAATTTGCCATATAAGGTATGGCTTGGAGAACACACATTGTCACTACATATCTGAGTTTAGTCTGAAAAGACTCAACCTGACACTCCACAGCACATTAAGTCGAACATCAATTAATCCAAAATACTTATCCTTTTCCTCCCTCCGTGCTTATCTAACGTTCTTTCCTCCAATAGTCTTCAACATACTGCTACAGAATTAGAAGTACCTATCCTCTTCCTGCAACCAAATTGGTCATTCTCTAAATAAAAATTTGCTTTCATCTCCATCCTTTTGTTGATCATTCATGGTGTCACCTAAGCCGAGTGCAAAATCAAATTTATATTTTTGTAGTCCTCACATACTGCTTGCTACCTTTTCCTTATTTTTTAGTGGAACTAACACTAATCTAACAAAATCATCTGGTCAAATAACTTCCTCATAATTGCTACAAATAACCCCATAAAATAGACCCATTGCATGGTTATTTTAACATCCTGATTCAATGATTATTCACTAATCCATTAGCCATAAAAAAATGGTCTCATTCCCTTTGATTATTTTAATTCTCTTCCTTTATGTAGTCTCCTTATACTGAGGCAGAGTTGTTTTACTATTCCTGATGACTTAGCTTCTGAAATGATCCCTGGTTTACCAGATTCTTTCTTGAGTCTATATTAATAGACTCTAAATGCATTATTAATCATGCTCCTTTATTTTTAGTCAATGAATAATTAAGACCAGACATTTACACTGTTGGATCAGAGGTAACCTTTGTACATAACTGTAGAGGTAGTACATTGGTTATATATCCTACTGTCCAATAGTAATTCAATCTGCATTTTCAAAAATATTTCAAAGTTAATTCTGTAATGAATAACTACCATTGTGGAACCCCTCCAGCTTTGTAACCTCTTCTCAGCACGGTATTTTTCATCCGAATCCATGGTAGTTCAGGTTGCTGAATTATACCACAATTATGCCACAAGCTTCAGCAATACACTATTAAGGTCAGTGGAAACAATATATCCTAAAAAAATCATGTGAATCGGTCATTCGCCAGGGTTGTCTTCTGAATTATTTGTTATCTTTTATAGGTGTCAATGAGCCCTCCAGTATTTTCCTTATCCTCCCAGTTTTTTTTCCAGTATTATATGCAGAGGGAGATGGTGGGTGAGGAGAGGGGTTGGTTGAGAGAAATCCTATGGAGGCAGGAAAAATGGATGAAAGGCATATTGAGCGGTAGTGGAATGTTGAAGAAGCTAATAGAGGGGAGGATGTTGGGTAAACGAGAAAGGGCAGGAACACGATAGGGATGTTGGACGGGATGAAGGGAGGAAGGAAGTACACAGAGATGAAGAGGGACCTGATGTAGAGTGGGTTTTCTTAGGAGTCACAAAATGTTTATTTGATAGTTATGTCCATCCGAAAACCTACCTTAACCGGTAGATTACCTAATAATAATAATAATATGCAGAGGACAACAATGTCAGTGCCTTATCTATTATTTTCAAAAATGTTTTAATTAATCTAAGTGTTCCCACTGACCTAAGCAATTGACATTAAAATAACTTTATAAATCTGAACATTAAAAAGTCTCTGAATATGAATTAACAGCAAGAATAAACCCAATTATTATATTTTAGATAAGAGTGATTACAAGCCAACTCTTTGGGCTTTCAGGATGAAATTTCTTGCATTTTCAGCTTGATATAACTCGTTAAATTATCCTGGGAATATCACATCAATACTTTGGCCTATAAGCTGAGTGATACATGTTTTTAAATTAAATCAATAAGATGATAATACTTATAACTTTATTCATTCAATTGTTCTGCAGACATGGAGGAAATCAGATTGTACAGTGCAGACTTAAACAATTATAAAACAAAGCATGTAAACAAATAAAGAGTTATATGCATAGGAATACAGCAAGTGAAAAAGTGTCATGAAAAGCAACTTGTGAAAAGTTCATAATCTCTCCAAGAAATCTACAATAGAGTAGAATTCCGCTCTTGTTAGGATTTTTTTCCATTTTAATTTGAATTCTGAAGTGCTTTACGTTATTTTGGGGGATCTCATGATAAATGACAAGAGTCAGCATGATGGGGGGCCTTTTTGACAGGATGAGTAGCCATGTGTGTGTGTATACACAAAATTTCTGTTTAATATAGATATGATGTTAACCTAAGTTTAAAGGAAATAAGAATGGATTTTTCCGTGATGAACAGCTGGAGAGAATATACTGGGAGGGTAGATTAAAGACACCCATAGATTGGGATAGTTTTTTCTAGATGTGCAGTAGTTAACCAGAAGTACTATTTTCACTGCTCTCTTTTTTTTGGCAGAAAGCCTTGCAGGTATAAGAGGAATTTCCCCATAACTTCTTCCCACAGAGAATATGGGGTGGTAACTACAGGAATAGCAAAAACCAGTGTTTTTGGAGGTGGAGATCATGAGTTGCATGTGCATTTAATTGAGAATTTATCCTTTTTATATTTCATTTCTGCATGATCTGTCTGGTTATGATGGAGGCCTGTCATATTAAATTGTTTTGGTTCATTTTTATTCCCTTTTTTTGTAAAAAACTAATTTGTTAGCTGAATTAACTCTTGTATTGAATGAAATCTTCCTCTAGCATGTGTATGAATTTGCACGCTCATATTTCATAGTTTTTTAATGAATATTTTTCCCTTTCCCCTTTCTCTCCCTTATCACTCACCCTTCCCCCTGGTGCTTGCACCCCATGCCACACACCTTTTTGGTGGATCACAGGGTATTTATATTGATGCCAATAAAAGAATGCAATATGTTAGATGGGAATGGATTTAGTGCAACACAGGAGTCAAAGGGTATCCACATTGATAATTCTTTTCTGACACAATTATGTCTATCATGACAATTGTAACTGCAGCATTACTGAATACTTTATCCATATGGATTTTTCAATCTAGATCTACAGAAATAGTTATTCCAAGGAAATTAATTTCTTAGGCCCTGTTCATATTTGATTTACTGATTTAAACAATTAGGCTATTATTGGGAATTACCATCTCTTGGGGAGCATCATATACATGTATTTATTTGTTGTTGTTGATAATTAAATCATTTTCTTTGCTCCATGATGTTGAGTATCTTTTGATATTCTTCTCATGCTATAATATGCTGGATTCTACTAATATTTGGCTGGGTTCTACTCATATTTGACCTGTGGTATTCCTCTCTAGGTTTTCCACCTTCTGCATCTGTCGTATTGAATCACAAAAAAGTATCGACTTGAATACAAATGGATATTTTCTGACACTTTTCAACACTCTTTTTAGGGCTCTTAATTTTCCCTTTAATTTGTATTTTCTATATCTTGTTATGTAACCAAAAAATACTGTTTATAGCCATTTTTCAGGAGGTCACAATATCATGTATGCTCCCTTGGTTCTTGCCATTACCCCATTGAAATTATAATTTTTCATAGTATGTCTCTTTTTTTCTGTTTAAAATAAGATGTAAACTGTAAAATGATACAAGTATTATATTGCAATAAACTATATTATTATATTGAGGAATTTATTATTGAAACCAATTTGTAAACTTTGTACCTTTCATTAAATTGTCTAATATCATATGACTGGAATAAATTTTTTTAACTTTCAGACCTATGGCATGTTCATTGAGTGGATTCAAACCGAGGAAAGGCCATTGTCTGTTGTATCTCAAGATCAGGGATGGGCTATGGTGACACCAGTCAATGAACCACAAAATCCAACCGGTAATGTCTAAATCAATTTAATACATTTAAATTTTGAAACTGGGAAGAAGAGGACTGTAATCCAACATTTGTACTCCTACTTAATATTGTAAGAATACAATAATTAAGGTTGAGGGGGGGACTGGGGGTTGTGATTTCAATACATTTATTCCAGAATTCTTTCAAAAATCTCTTTTAACTATTTGAAGTGAAGAGATACATGTTTAAAGCAGTTGAATGACAATTTTGAATTTTTAATAGAACTCTCTACATATTTTTTTTGATTTAAGGTAACACTTATAACCTCAAAGTTTTTATTCTCTGGAAAGGAATTTGATTTAGGTCGATTTTTTAAAATCCTGTGTTATTTATTTTGGCAATCATTACTTTTGGAATTGAGGCCCTTAGCACTTGGAACCTGCTGTCAACCAATTGCTAATTCTTATCCCATTAGAAATTAGAGTATAGAAGAATGGCCACTGACCTTATCCTTTGGATTGACTCATAGAAACAGGTTCTTTTCTCTGCAAGTGTTTTCAGTAGTCGGTACATAATACAGCATATGTGATGACTTTGGTGATTTTCTGTGATCTATAGTTTCTCCTAACGGCCTCAAATTGAACACTATGGTCAAGTCTAATAAATGAACCACTCATGAAAACAGGTGAAAAACTGCATTACCTCATTATATTCCACATGAGGGATGGAACACCATATAAAAACCCCAATATCCTTTCACTATGCTTATGAGAACAGACTAGAAAACTCTATATGATAAGACTAACGAGAGCAGTTTCTATATGAGGGTTTAATTTATGAACAATCTAATGTAAATTTCCTGCCCTAAGAAAGAAATCAAGAGCTCTACGGCCTCAGGTTAAAATAATAAGGGGGAAAAACTCCAAACGGCTGTAATAAACAGCCGCAACTCTTGTCAGACTAATTTCTGTGTTGGTTTTTCGCGGGAACCACGAAAGAGACCTAACACAACCTCTCAACCACGAATACCCTCTGTGGTGGTTTACGGGAAATTAATCCATGCCAGGGACCACACACACTATCCTATCTAAAATCCTTCACGAGGCTGTGGGACCCCGTTAAAGATTCTAGGTGGAAAAGTAATCCTTCACGAGGCTGTAGGGAAGACCCTGTTAAAGGTACCAGGATGTTTTACAAGTACACACTCTGTGCCTATCCACGAAGGACGAGCACAGACCATGCACCCACACACTCAAAAGGGCCCAACTTCTGGGAGAATCTGAAAACAAAGAGTGCAGACGAAGATATGCGTCGAACACACGTGTTTCGGCCACAAAGTGGCCTTCTTCAGCAAACTGAAGGGAAAACAGCACCTCCAACACCAGGTTGGAAGTTCACTTTCAATTAGTCTGACGAGAGTTGCAACTGTTTATAACAGCCATTTGGAGTCCCCCCCCCCCCCCCTTATTATTTCCTGCCCTAAGTTCTGCTGAAAATCTCAGCTCATGGATTTACCTGATTTCTTGCATCCTTGTTCAGGCTGCATGCATTTAATTTTCAGCAGCCTCAATTCCATGCCATCTTTGATAACAAACTACATGTTTGTTTATTTAGGAAAGTTTTAGGATTTAGCTGTGCATAAAATTTCACCTTTATGCAATTATCATAAAAACTATCAACATCTTTTTAAAACTATATTAACATAGCTTGGGAAAGGCTTGAATAGTTTTGAAGGTAGACTGTTTCAGCCAATAATCATTTTGTTGAGAAATGCAAATGTTTTTGCATTTAGTCATTGTGCCAAGCATTTCATCTTGTATTTTTGATCATTTCTCCCTATAAAATTAGGATTTCCAATGTCCTTCCTTAATACTCCCCAAGCTTTTTCTCCCTTGATCATATGGAACATTCTACAGAGTCTTGCTTCTTTTTCTCCTTATTTTTAAAGATTCCCGGTCCAGTGTTTTTAACATTGCTGTCACACTCTCTGTCCTCCTGTGCTTCCCCAACACACGTCTGGCTGCCTTTCTCTGTACCTTCACAAGTTTCCATATTTAGCAAAAGGAACATTTACCCTCTCTTAATAATGAAGGAAAGCTGTTTGAAGAGAGATCTTTTTGGTGTCATTAAAAAAAAAGTGAGTGTAAGAATTAAATTATCATTGAAAGACTCAAATAATAATGATCATGCATATGCAAAAGCCTGGCAACGACAGAAAACGTCCTCGCTGCTACTAATTACATCCATGCCAGCACATTCTTTTATACTTCTTTCACCTGTCACATTAGTTGCTGCATTAACTGGGCACTAGTGATCAAAATATCAATTGGAAACCTGTGCCCTCTAGGTGATGTGAAATTCTCTAATAATTATGTTTTTTTTTTCAAGTGATATAACACCATAATTAAAATTTTATTCCATTTATTTTTTTTCTTATACCCTAGAAAAGATAACATATTAATGTGTCATTGAGGCAAATGTCATCCAAGCCAACAGTTTGATGGTTATGGTTGTTTTAATTAAAGTTTTTATGAATTATTATATGAGGGTTGTTTTTTAAATAGTTTCTATAAACTTTTTATTTGTATAATTTTTTGTGCAAAAATTTAATTTTATATTATATTGTTAACTTAATGTCCAGTGTATGATCGGCACAAGTTTCATTAAGTTGATTCCTGTTGTTGCAAATTGAAACATGTCCATCTTATGTCTGATTCTGATGGTGAAAAACATTTTTTATGAAAGTATCGTAATCTCTTTTCAGCACAATGGACTTTTCCCAGCATTTCTCCAACTTTTTTAAGCCGTTCAAAAAGTAGCATTTGGGAAAATGCATACAATAGGAATCTGTGTTGGTGATTATCTCCTCATTTGATGCTAATTGCTATCTGCTGAGCCATTTTTTAAGTTTGGAAATGAGGGAAGGATTAATAAGTTTGGAGAAAAACTGAGGGCTAAATCCATTTGAGAACATTTTGTACCACCGATAAACATTGCTTCGGTCCAAGGTAGCTTCTCCATATGCCACAGTCCACATTCGGAATGCGTCTACGCACTTAATATCATTTTTCACACAAAATTTGATATAGATTCTTTGATCCAATTTTTGGAACAGGCAAAAATCGAAGACAAGCCAAAACACATCCAAGCAAAACAGCTGTCAACAATTAACTGAACATTCAAATGACTGAATTTTTCGGCATAAGTGAGAGACATAAGTACCAACATAATGCCACAAAAAAAATCAAAGATCAAATTTACGTAACCCGCAGAAATTCAAAAATTGGCCATACTTTTTGAACAGACCTCGTACATGTATTATATATATATAGCTGCTATATAACAGCTGTGTGTGTAACTTGTACCTGATGATGCTGCAAGTCAGTGAAACACATTGTTCCGTAAAATAAAGTATGGAAAATAAGAAATTCATTTAATGGTCATGTTGGTCCAGTTTTTTCACACCCAACTTTTCATGTTAAATTGAAAACACTGTTGAAAATTGAAAACCTGTTATATACTATACCTTTGGCCACAACTATTTCACCAACTTCGATTCGTCAAACACTGAAAACCATGTTGTGGATTTTGTCAATCATTTCAGGGGAAGTCGCTTCCACCAGATGCCCAGAATGATGTTCATCATTTGTGGATGTACAGCCAGGTTAAAACTCATTTAACCAAATGTAAACAGTCGCAAACACAAGAATAGATGTGCCACAAACTTGACCTAACTCGGCTTTGATCTCTTTTGGTGTTAAGCCTTTTAAATAAAGAGTGTTTAATTGCCGTATGAATCTATTTTTCTAAATAAACTAAAGTTTGTTGCTTCAATCGGCTATTAAAATAGAACCACGTGCTGCATGTAGATGAAATTTTAACTACAGTCAAGTGATAGATGAGGTTTAGTAAAAGCAAACCTTTTCCAGTACTACAAGCATCATCTCTTGCATTTTCTAAGGAATTACTGAATGGCCCAAATACATTGATTATTTAGTTGTTCAGTAACAATATTCGCAATGTGCAAAAATTTAAATG
>CM073777.1:70114828-70133801 GCA_037158775.1 Hetaerina titia | reverse complement strand
CTTTTCCAGTACTACAAGCATCATCTCTTGCATTTTCTAAGGAATTACTGAATGGCCCAAATACATTGATTATTTAGTTGTTCAGTAACAATATTCGCAATGTGCAAAAATTTAAATGTACCTTATTATGATGCAGCATCCTTAGTTGTTTTGAAATGTGGGCTTTTATGATTAATATGGCCTTGGAGATTTTTCATTACATCCCTATAGTATGCTCCATATGCCGAATATTAAAAAATGGTATACTACAACTTTCCCTGCAGTTGCCATCCCCTTTAATTTTTTTTAGTGCTGGTGTTGCCTCAGATTTCCACTCAGACTTTAGTGTTTGCTGTCAGGATAAAAGTGATGTAGCTGCATTTCATCTGGATTGAGAGCCTTTGAAAGAAACTCTTCATCTTCAACGGCAAATAACTATGCCCTTAAAACCCCTATTGTTTGGGTACCAACTCTGACCAAGTCTCAGAACCAAACATGCAAAAACATGTCTCGTGCAATTTTTGTTACCAATGCAAGCGTGGCACCCGATGAAATTTTTAAAATTTCTTAGAATATTCTTTAACATTATTCCGTCATCTTCTCTCACAATGGCAGCCGTGGTGTTAAAGTTTACTTCAATAAGATCAGTTTTACTGGAGTTTTGGGTCTTCATTCCTCTGAAATTGATTATCTTCCTTCTTCAATTATTTTAAACTGTCTACTAGCCTGCTCTACGGAAAGGCAGAAATCTCTATAAGCCTTCTGAAGCATTAAATAGTCCTTGGCTGGTGATTTTTTTAGTTTAAAGCAAAATTTCAATGTGGTGGAAGGGTCCATCATTGCTGTTGGCAGACTGAACATGTTTCAAAATACAATGGCTGCTGCTGAGGAAATACTGGAGCCAAATGAATGAAACTTGAATGTACACTATACATTAAGCTAAGCATACAATATGAATAAAGTTTTTCCACAATAAATTACACCAATAAAAATTTATGACTTTATTGTCTTATAATTAAATTAAATTCTAATTTTTACAATTGGAATAATTTTGGATTTTTAAAAGAAACTGTTCTGGCTGAATTACTGTGAGAAAAATGACTGGTGTTGCAGTTATAGGAATACTTTTCGAAAATAGCCTGCAATGTGATTAATTTATTCAGCGAAGTTTTGTCTACTTTTTGTAGATGGAACGAGAGATGTATCTCCAACTGTAAAGAAAAGACCAGTCAAAATAGATATCATGGATCTGAAATCTTATAAGATGAAGAGTAACAGCCATGAGTTGATACTCACTCTCAAAGATGGCAGCCGCCCAAGCCCATTGTTATTTCAAAATGACAACGCTGACAAATTTATTACTGCATTACGTGGCTATATATGCTTTGATAGGTATGTTTTTTTGTATATTTAAATTATTTTTATGGATATGTATTTTGAAAATTAATATTAAATTTGTGTTCCGCTAGTGTTGGGACTGCTATCTCTGTGTGAATATGATGTAACTTGGTCCATTAAGTCAAGTACCAAAATTAGCACCTTCTAATAATAAACCAGAGTATTATTTTATTGTTAAAATATACATACCAATTAACTTTCTTTCTATTGTGAAATGTTGAAATAGTTGTAGAATAAAGCCTCCAAAATAAGTTATACAGGGTATGGCAACATAATTTCCATCTTTAAAATGTAAAATTTATTCAAAAAAAGGAATTAATATTGCCATACTCTGTAAATAAGTAAAATGTGCACATTTGAATTGGGAATGTATCACCAATTAACACAAAACCACTGTGTAACGTCAAAGAGTGGTACTCACTAGAGAAAAATGGCTGCTGTAGCATTTCTTTTCAAAGCAATACAGGCCTTTGTCAAGTCTTGATTCATTCAGTGAATTATTCTGGTGCTGTGTATGAATTGAAACAAGGCATTTACTTTTACTAATCCGTTCTTAATATTAAATTAAAATACAGTTAAGTTTTTAGAAATATGGGTCATACTTCCAAGAAAATGCCATGTAATTTAAATTTTATCATACAAAAGCCAGCTCCAACTCAAACATTTTTTTTTGCAGTTCCTTTGGTTTATTTGCACATCTGAAATAGAAAGTAAATTGTTTTTCATGTCTTATGGTCACAGTACCTTTATCATATATTACAAAATATCAGCTCAATAACCAATGTATGTATTTTGAGAGTTCAGACTGGTGCAGCACCCTAAACCTGCTTGATACAGATACAGTGATTTATTTTCAGATCTGACAGAGAAACTAATTTGTTTTGTGCAAACAGTGTACAAAAACTGAGTAAATCATTTTCTGAGCTTAATCTGCCTCTGGATGATGGCTCCATATCAAGATGGGGAATCTTTGGACATTCTTACGAGAAAACAATGACAGTCTTTTCAAAGGTGGCTAATACTGTATGTAAGTAACTGAGAGCTTTGAAGTTTATTTATTTTTATTATTTTTATCCATATTAATTCAGCACATTTACATAAAATTTGATCAAAATTTAAGTCCCTTTCTCCTATCTTGGAATGTGGTATTGTACTGTATGGTAGCTTGGTCATTGAAGCAAGATGGTGGCTGAAGATGGGAGGCTTTTGAAATGTGTTTGTGAAGAAGGATGGAAAAATTGAAATTGTCTGAAAGGAAAACAAACAAGGAAGTGCTTGGCATGGTGGGAGAGGAGAGAGAATTGTTGGAGAAATCCAAAGGAGACAGGAAAGATGGGTACAGAGCATTTTGATTGGCTATGGAATGCTGAAGACTTGTAATTTAGTGGAGAACATTAGGCTAGGAAGGAAGGGGTAGGCCAAAAATAGGCATATTGGACATCATGAAAGGATGAAGGGAGTATGCAGAATTGAAGATAGGCTTATTGTAGTGTTGGATGTCAGGTTTTGTGTTATTAGAAGAGGCAAGGAAATGTATTATCATATTGTGTCCATCAAAAACCTACGTTAAATCTTGCACACTGTTGTACCCTGATGACATCTAATAAAGCCATATGAAAATAAGAGCCTCAGTGTGTGAGGATCTCATTTAAATTTGAAATAAACTCAAAGTTTTCACCAAAGAAAATTGGTAGTAAATCATAAAATCCACTTAGAAAATCATAAAAATCGCATTCCTGTGATGGAATGTTGTAAAATATTGGGAAAACATAGGACATAGTGCATTGACCTAACAGGGGATAACTTAGAAAAATAAGTACATTTTTGACATAAAAATAAGTCTTCTATTGCCAGACCAAGAAATTTTCACCATTCTCTTATATGAGAGAGCCCTGATGGAAAGGAAGATAGATAAGCGTCTTTATTCATGCGAGTGTGGTGTAAGTACCTGATGATGATGCTCAAGCATCTAAATGCAGGACACTGTTTCCTGCAATCATCAAAACCTGGGTTATATTGTCTCCTTTTCTGAATTATAAATAATTTGTTCATCCGCAGTTTCTTGAAATTTGTCTAAGGTATAATCAGCCTAAGTGTTTCAAATTGGCTTTAACCTCGTGGACTGTGGCACATTGCGCACGACTATGATTGCCTGTGACATTGTATGTATTGTATTTCGTCACAACATCTTCTTGTTCCTTTAAAAGCCCAAAAATTTCAGAGATTAAGAGGACGCCTCGATAGCTTAACTGGCTTAAGCACTCGGCCAGACATCGAGGGATACGGGTTTGAATCCCGGTCAAGGCGAATGATTTTTACACTCTGAAATTATTGCAATGAAATGCATGTTAGCGGATGACTCCGTTAAAAGTTACTGTTGCGGCATCTCCTGCAGTTTCTTGAAATTTACTTCCTTCATTTCAATATGTGTGGTAAGATGATTATTACATGAGACCTGGGTTCAAATCTCGAGGTGGCAGATATTTTTCAGTGATATCGCAGTCCTTACTTGAGGTGCTTTGTGGAGGACACTATGAGTGAATACAGCATCCGTTGGATGGGATGTTAAACTGCGGACCCCTTAATGCCTTTCGTTAAGAGTAAGCTAATGCTGACGCTGGGTTTCTCTCCACCCTTCATCCTTTCCAGTCCATCCCTAATGGTACAAATGACCTCAGCTGTCGGTTGCTTCCCCTAAAGCCAATACTACTATGAGTAATACACTTGGGTTTGCAGACGATCAATTGTTAGTTAAACTATCGAGGAATCAGCAGACATGCCAACTCTCCCGATTTAAGCGGGAGACTCCCGATTTTTCCTTCTTACGTTCTTGATGAACTGTTCAAATTGTGTACTTAGCTTAACATGTTAATAAAGTGTGACATTCATTAAAAATTGGCAAAGTGTCATAAAGGGATTAAGGTGCCATGCAAATATTATGGTAATTAAAAGTGATTACTTCGTGATACACTTCTAAAAATCTCCCGATTTTTCATTTTTGAAAGTTGGCATGTCCTTCCGATTTTTCATTTTTGAAAGTTGGCATGTCTGAATCAGTTATTATTTGGTATTTTACAGGATAAATTGTAGAAGAATGTAGTAAAGATTAACCCAAAGAACACTATGTATATGAAAAGATTCTCAAGAAGTAGTAAGATTAAAAGTTTAAAGAAAGAGGGAACAAGAGAACAAGAGAACTGCAGTCAATCTACTTTCATTCTTTTCCATCCCAATCTGGTGTCCCACAAGCTAACTAGGACCTTGATATTTTTTTCAGAGATATCACTCTTAAATTAAATTATGTTTAATTGTATCAGTGTTGATTCATTTTATGCAGTCAGCCTGAAATATTTATATTACAAAATTAGATAATACTTTGAGGCATATATAAAAAGTAATTATCGTTACAATGGTCCCATTTTCTTATACCATTCTTGTTTTATTTTTTATCTCCAGTGCATCAGAGTAATGTATTATACCCAGAAATAATAAACCAGTACTTGCAAACAGATAGAACTCCGGCCGTGACAGCACCTGATGAGGAATATGAAGTTATACATTCACGACCAATTGTAGTTCTTCCTCCAAGACCTGAGGTTAAACGAGGACCCCCACTGAATACAGAAGAATGGGCAAGGCATTTTGATGACAGTGGGAAGATCATCAACTTACCTAATCTGAAAGAAAAGATATTTCGTGGGGTAAGGAGGATGATAGAAAGTTTGAAGATGCTTTTGGTAGTTTTAGTCACCACTTGGTCCTTATGATTGCTCATATGAATTCACTAATGCACTGTTTATTGTCCATCATTTGCACATTTACATGGAGTTTCAGGGAATCCCTTCACTATTTCATGATCTATCCCACTACCTCACTCCCACTAAGCATCACACGATGTATTTTTCAGTCGTAAGCATTGATTCATTGATTTTCATTTTGAAATTTTGATTTTGTTAACATATTCTGGAACTAGTAAATTTTCTTTGGGGATATTTTTTCTAGAGTTATTGAACTTACCAAAAAAAATCACTATACCGGAACACTAGTTTGGAAAAATGTGTGATTACTAAGATGCTACCTGAACGAGTGGTAAACATAAACTGAAGCAGCAGGTATGCAATCATTTCCAGAATCCCCCTCTCCTCATCACTTGCTATGCCAAAATTCAATTCTTAAGAGGATCAATTTAAAAAAAATATTTTTGCTCATTATGTGAATTACTGAGTTATGTGTGAGAAAATAGTGTATACTGACTGGACATTGAAATACATGTTGTGTTCAGAAATGTGAATTCTTACTCATTTATTTTATTTGCATACATAAAAGAGTGGGAATCTGTTGTATCGGACACATGGAACGGTTTTGCCTTAGGTGCATTATCCTCAGTGCTATCCTTCAGCACTACTGCTTTGACTGAATTTTCTTTCTTATAGGGAATAAGAGATAATCTCCGTTATGATGTTTGGAAGGTACTCCTAGACTATATGCCCTGTGATAAAAAGGCCGAAGAATGGCAGACAATAAGGAAACAGAAGTTGGAGGAGTATGCTTGTATGAAATTGCAATGGTCAAGCCTTACTCCTGGACAGGAATCTCGATTCTTTCAATTCCATAAGAAAAAGAGTATTATTGGTTAGTGAGTTCTTAAGCCTTCATTTTTTAATACATATGTTGTCATCAAATGTGAGTGATTGCTTAATAAGATTGCCTAGACAATGTAAATTTTTATTTTTTTCAAAGACTGAAAAAGTTTTTAAAAATTATTTTCAGAAAAAGATGTTGATCGGACTGACAGAACAATACCTTACTTTGAAGGAAATGATAACCCAAACCTGAAGATAATGTACAATATTTTGATGACCTATGTTATGTATAATTTTGATCTTGGATATGTGCAGGGGATGAGCGATTTGCTGAGTCCTATTCTTTACCTAATGGAGAAAGAAGAAGATGCATTTTGGTGTTTTGTTGGATTTATGAATAAAGTGGTTAGTATACATGCATGTAGCTCGTTTTTTGTTAATTTTATAATCATTTTGCAACTAATTTATGATAATCCATCACTACATATTAATAGATGAGTATTAGTCTGGTTTTCCTTTGGTTCCAATCATTTCACTTGTTACTTCTTATGACTTTTGACATACTGTAGTAGAGGATCTATCCTAATCTCAAAATATCCCAACATCCAAATGTTATGTGATAATAATTATTTTTTGCCCAGTAATTTGTTTCTATGTACAAACATAGAACATGCCAAGAAAATATATATCAATCCATATACAATCATTGGGGGGGGCATACTAGTCAAGGTTAGAGCATTGGACTCCCAAGCGGAGGGCCTAGGTTTGGTTCTAGGGCATGCCTATGTGGGTATCCTCAGCTCTACCCAAGCTGTGTGGTTTTTTGGACTTCCTAGGAAACCATAGCTGGCACAAGGAAAGGATCTGGACCTGATGTGTGACTTTCACATGCTATCGGGCTTGGTATTGGATGAACTCCGGTCCGACCTTCCGGTTGATTACTGTGTTTAGTTGTGTAAATTCATCAACTGAGTAGAAAATATTCATTTTTTAAAATCAATAAAATTATGTGTTTACGTACAAGGGTTGTTTGAAAGATTCTTGGATTCACCACCAGAAGTCAGCACTAGTACAATGAGTTTCCCGCATAGTAATAGGTAATCCTTTAGGACTAAACACGTAATGTGTCAGTGCTCTGGAAAGAGATCTGTCATACTGATGCCTTTCTGTTGTTGTTCCTGCATAGTGATTTGTGAAGATGGAAAAAGTTGAGATTCGCAGTTATTAAATACTTCATAAGGAAAGTTAGGAAAGCAAAGGAAATTCATGCCGACTTTCAGAACACTCTGTGGGACTCTGCTGCTTATGTTCAACTATTGCCAAGTGAACAAATGAGTTTTAAGTTTGGTAAGGACAGCTTAGATGATAATCTGTATTGTTAGAAAAGGTTGGTTAAAAATATGCAACTACCCCAGAAATTATTGCAGACGTGCATAAAAAAGGTCATGGAGGATCACCGACTGAAAGTGTGGGAAATTGCTGAAGCTGGAGGGATGTCATCTGAGTAGGCATATCACATTTTAACTTGGAATTGGATATGAGATAATTATCTGCTAGATGGGTCCCATGACTCTTTGATGCTGCATTGTGAATGCATCAGAGTGGAAATTTCCTAACAATGTTTGACACTTTTTAAGAGCAACCAATAAGTTTTCTGCATCGGTTTGTGACCACAGATGAAGCTTGGGTTCACCACTACATCCCAGAGACAAAACAGTTGCCAAAGCAGTGAATACATATTGATTCACCACCACCAAAGAAATCAAAGGCAATACGGTTGGCTGGAAAGGTGATGGCTTCAGTTTTCTGGGATACAAAAGGGATTTTGCTGATAGATTATCTTGCCACTGATCAAACAATTACTGGACAATACTACACTAACCTCCTGGACTAACTACGAAAGTTGCTATTTACATTTTGAGTCCTGGCAACAGTAAGTGCTCTAGGCAGCATCTCACGTTTCCATCTGTAAATTTGACCCTTTTAGCGCTAACTTTCTTCAGAACATTTTTTCATTTGATCATAGCTTGTATTGTTTACTGTGACTCAAAAATTTTGTCTCAACGAAAAAATGGAGTTAACTCGTGAACACTATCGTGCAATGATTTTGTGTGTGAGAATGTTATATCAATTGACCACATCAATGGACTAAGAATTGAAACTTGTAGTACCAAAATAAAGAACAGTAGAAAACTACATTGTGTTCTTCATTTTACAAATGATGTATGTACGAGTATTTAGAATAGTTTAATTCCTGATCTTTTTCAAGAAGAAAATCTTGTGTTATACAAGTATGCACTGCTCTGCTGGTGACATCTCCCTATGCTGAATAATCTGCTCCCTAACCTTCGTTTAGAATAATCTGAAATTATATGGTTATTTTTTAAATGAGAAATCTGAACTTTATGAACTACTAGAGGCATTATAATTTTATTTTCTTTGGTTCCTTATATTTCTTCTTAGACTCTTCTGAAACTAGTCCTCTGATTTCATCAATTTTTGCTAAAAATTTACATTATTTACTGTTTGGCAGGAAACTAAAATTTTGTTCATCTATCCTGCATTTTTTTCTGAGTCACATATGAAATACATATTACCTTAGACTGATCCAAAATTTCAAATTTTCTTTACACTGAACTTCATGTAATATAGTTTCTATTGCAGTTCAAATTCTTCATAGGTAGTATTAAAAGCTGAAAATGGTTGTTTTCACCATACATATGTGGTATTTGTTTTTACTATTTATGTACGCAAAATGATAATGGTGAGGAAAGTGCTTAGTTAACATTACTTCAAATTAATGAGCGGTGAGAAAAGGGATTGTTTTCAAATGATGAAATGTATACTCTTTATTGAATTTGCCTTTATTATTTTTTCAGAGTAATAATTTTTCTAAGGACCAGATGGGAATTAGCCAACAACTGAAGAACCTAAATATTTTGATAAAAATTACTGATCCAGAACTAGGAGAGTACCTGGAAAAAAATGAGTCTGATAATTTATTTTTTTGCTTTCGTTGGCTTTTGATACTATTTAAAAGGGAGTTTTCATACCAAGACATCATGATTCTTTGGGAGGTAAGTGGATCGCATAAAGTTGTCTTCATAATCTTCTCTGAAATTTTTCAGGATTGCGTTTTCACTGGATTTTATATTTATGTGTATAACTTTGTAAGAGAAATGTTATTTTAAGTTGATCAAGGAATGTTTTATAATTTTTAATCAATTTTATTTTTATCAGTGATTCAACCCAAAGTATTGATTTTTTGAGTTAAAAATGTGATATTAATTTTATTATTTGTTACTGCAAGCAACTGAGAAATCTTCAGAGGTGTGGACTACAAATAAAATGTATATAACTCCTTAAAAATTAGTTTTATGTATTAACCATCGGAAAAAGGGCATTATCAGAGTAAGAAAAGTAGGGGAAAAAAATCATAGCATTCCACAGGAAAATTTGTGGTGTTTTTCACAATATTTTGTCAAATAGTATGATTGCATTTTTTCCCTAAATATTTAAAACGTGTAAGGTATGGCTTGAAGTAGCAGAGTTAATCTTAAACAGTTCTAAGAGTATTTTGGAGTTCTGATTATTCATTATAATTGAAGGATATTGATGAACAAGTGCATAGCTTAAAATATTGATAAGCAATACAGTTTTTGTGTGTGAACCATAATAATGTCTCTCGTATTTATATATTTCTCAAGAGCTAAACATAATGATTAATTGACAACATGGTATCAACCTTGGCCATACTGTGCTGTGGCTGTTGTAAAACATGACTCAATGTGCGGGATAAAATTGTTAGTTGTGACATAAGCACGTGTGCGTCTCACTATAAATGCTCAAGATTAAGTGCTATCTCATTTAAAGCTCTCTCTGACTGTCATGATATTTATTGGAAGTGTTCTCAATGCTGTAAAAAAATAAGCCCAATATTTTCAACATGGTGGCCAATATTGAAAATTTGAAAATGGAGTGTCGGGCTCTCCAAGCTAATGAAAATACTAGCTTGCAACTTACTACATAGAAAGCTGTATCATTTTCTAAGGTATTGAAGAGTGAGGGCAAACACAATTGGATCCCAATAGTGAAGACTCAGATTTGCACCACAATAGTGTAAACCAAGTATTTATTTATTTATTTATGTAAGAAAGCAGCCAAAAATGGTTCAAAGGCTTTTACATTGGCTGACATATAGCATATACTAAGAATAAAAGAACAAGTAAAAGCAACAAACAACAATGAAAAGTGAACAAATAATGTCAAGAACAGATATAAGAAGGCAGGAGAGTATATATGCAACCAGAGAGAGCTAAGTTACTATCTGGCGTTTAAGAAAAGAGGTGAAAGTGTTGAGGGAGTAAGAGAGGTCCAGGGAAGGATACTGAATGCTTATGGAATTAAATGTAGCGGGAAGTCGATGGAATAGGGAACGTTGAGAGACCGAGAGACAGAAATTTGGAATCTGCAACAGACTCAAGTTACATGTTGGCCGAGGGGGAACACGAATTGAGAGTAGAGGAAGAAGTCATTGGTACGGAGAGTTCCATTGAAGATGCTATGTAGGAATTTCATATCACATAGCAATTGACGGCGGTGGAGAGGGGAAATACCAAGGGATGAAAGAGTAAAGTCCCAGGTTGTATTTTTGAGGGAAGGGATGCGATAACGGGAAATAGCAATAAAGAAATTAAGAGGTCTGTTGAGTAACTCTAAAGTAGTTGGGGAGGCGGTCAACCAGATTGATGAACAGTATTCTAAAATTGGGAGGACACAACCAAAAAACACCGTCCTAAGGGCAAGGGGATCACAAACGTCAGTGTGGCGGTAAAGTAGGCCGACTATTGCCATCGCTCTCCCGACAATCCTTTGAACGTGCTTGCGAAAGGTGAGCTTCACGTCAAAAAATGCACCCAAGTGGCAGTTCAAATGGGATAGGGCTGTTCGAAAGAGTGTATGAAGGTGGAAATGGTTTTCGCTTTAACAAGAAGGTCATAATAGCTGATTTGGATGGATCAATGCATAACTGCCTATCGGAGCACCAAGCAGTGACACTATGACACAGCGTTGACACTATTTCACACTATGAGTCCCAAATTCACCACTGCCGATGATGATGGTTTCAAAATAGTACATTATTAAATAAAGAAAAGAAACACCATATTTGGAAGTTTTAAGTAGCCTACTATAGCATGTATGTGGGAGTTCCTCACAGGACTCTTTTACGCTGGTCGTGTCTAGTCCAAAGCAATTCCAATAGCATCATGAAGCATCTGCCCAGAATATTTCCTAGGAGGGATTTCAAATGTGAAAGTTTGGGAGTTGGTGAAGTATACAGTTCATTTAAACTCAGCGTGCCAATCAGCCTCAAAGAGCATCTTCTTCAAGATGATATTTGGCCAGTTCACGTGAAAATGGGGAAATTTTACCCCTCCAAACCGTGGAAACTGACTTCAATGCAGGAAGAGAAAGAGTACTTTCTGGAAGGTACAGCTGCTGTAATAAATGAGTAGAAGTCTTGAGTTAATGAAAAATTGTGAAGTACCGGACTCCACTGCAGCAACAAGGGCCTACAGCAACAGTGTTATGAAAATTTTAAGCATGTTAACTGCCTCCAATCAGGAAATCCTAAACCTAAGACCTTCTGACTAGGTAGTGACATCAATGTACTATAGTTTGCCAAAATGTGAGATGTCTACAAAATAAGATATCTGAGATAGAAGCAGTAGATAAACATAGTACCCACAATATTCTATGTCTAAAAGAACATTGGCTCACAAAAAATAAAGTTGTTGTGTATAACATTGGCAATTTTAGTTTGGCATCATTCTATTACTGATCTGTATCCAAAAATAGTGGTACTTGTATGTATGCCTTTTAAAATAATTTATTCAAACAAATTCTGTATGGAATGACACTTTGAAATATATACAGTCCTGCGAAAGGACCTGAATCTGATCATTGCTTCTATGTATCTCTCCCCTAATGGTGTATTTGAACACTTCTATAATCAACTGAAACTAGTACTATCCCTTCTCTTGACACTGAAGGCTAATTTCATAATTTGTGGGGATCTCAACATTGATACAACACTAATAACTAGTGACTTGGGTTCTTGAAAATCTTTTGCTTTCGTATAACAATACTGGACAAACAAGCAGCCTACTTGAATTCCTGCCTGCTCAGATAATGTAATTATAATTTTTTTGTTTTGAACTGTATATTATAAGACATAATAGACTGCTGGATCAGTCCATGTGTTTGCACTTGTTCTGCTAGCATGCTAGTGTAGCTCGTGATCATACATTTTTCCAAACTTGTGATCAGATGTATTATTTATAATTTTTTTGCGAATAGAAATAACTCGAGCAAAAATCTCACTAAAGAAGAAGTCACAAGTAGGCAGCTGTAAGAAAAAAAATACATAGAAAGGAAAAATAGAGTCATTGAAATTATACGAGAGGGTCTTATCTAGCAAGCATGTACCATCAGTCTACGTCGACGATTCACACTACCCTCGAGATTTATGAGAAAGATGATGAGAGTGGACTGACAATGGGAGTGACCAGAATATCTATGCAACAATTATGTATTCTTATCAATGATGAAAGAGTGCTTCTCATGTGGATTAATGAAAATAATTGTAATGTGACACTACCAATAAGAATACTATTTGTGAGAAGGCATAAGTGATTTTCGCAACCTCGTTAAGAAGATGCAAGGATCATCAAGGGCCAAAGGAGAAGAATTTAAAGGAAGCAGTGGGTGATTTAAGAAGTTTAAGAGAAGATTTGGCATCCTCAGCATCGTGAGGCACAGTGAAACAACAATATCTGGCCCAAAAACAGCAGAGAACTTCACCGGTGACTTCAAGAAGCTCGTAAATTCTGAACATTGAAGGATGGTTTGTGAGGAAATGGGTCTCTTCAGGAAAGAGGTGCCAAAACAACTCTTTAAAACATCAGAGGAGAATGCATGGCCCAGCCACAAGCCAATGAAAGACTGTCTCTCACAGCTATTTTGTGCCAATGCAAGCAGTGATTTGAAAATTAAACTGCTAATTGTTTTCCATTCTGAAACTGCGTGAACCTTCAATTTAGTGTATAGTGCAAAAGAGCAGGCTTAATGTAATTTGTTTTCTGCAAATCAAATTTACATTCCAGTTTGGTTCATTCTGCAATAGAAGGAAAGCTGAGGATGATTTACAATCCTTAATAATATAATATTATACAAACATAATTTGTCTTTGGATAAAACTTATACCAAATTTTTTTGGCATGGAATGCATCACTGAATTTTACATAACTTTATGTGGGAAATAGTTTTACTAAATGAGTGTTTCACATTACAAGTTCGATTCTGGAGTCAATAATGGTCATTAAGCGAGGTTCCACTGTACATGAATGCAAAGTTGGCTTACTATCTGTAAGTCTGATGATTTTGAAAACTTGAAGTTATTGGTATCCCAGAGTTATTCAGAATCTGTCTATGGATTGGTTTTGAAGGTTTCAATATGGAGCTCAAGTGGCAATAAGCTGAGTCTTAGGTGTCATAATAATCAATAATCTAAGGTGGTTGTGGAGATTTTTATTATTATTCATTAGTTCTATACGACATCCTGGGGCTCATTGTCAGAGATGTGGGAGATGCTATGGCAGTAACTTAAGATACTGAGGTATCTTCACACACTCTGGAATTATGTTAGTTTTTAATTTTGGGGCTGTTATTTGATCAAATACTGTTATTTGAAACAAAGGCTTATGAATGTATTTGATAAACCATAATGAAAGTAGCCACTGAAAATTCAGTTGATGATATCAGTGGTCACTTTCATTATTAGCCCTTGTGGAAATTACCTCAATTTTTATGGGAATATTTGTCATTCTAATTATTTCTAATTTATAATGGTTGTAAAGTAGGCAAAACATTATGACAATGCAACAAGAGTGAATTTGAACAGTGATTAAATGAAATACGTAATTGGTATTTTTAACAAAAAAATATACATTTCAGGTTCTGTGGACTGATTTGCCTGGCCCCAACTTTCACCTATTTATCTGTTTGGCTATCTTGGAATCTGAACGAGATACACTGATCTGTAACCAGTATGGTTTTAATGAAATTTTGAAGGTAAAACAATAATTAAATATCTAAAAATGCTTCCACTGTCTCAGTGAACATTTTCCTTCCATCTTAGGTACACCTATTTAACTTTTTCATTATGAAAAATGCTATGGATATCCAAAACAAGCTGATTAATACAAGTTATAGTAGGCCCCTGATTATGCTCATATGCTGTGTGTTTTTACAAAAACTTATATTAAAAAGGGATCCTGGCTGATGTCTAATGTGAAAATTTGAACATTTTCTTGAATTAAGTAAATTTGAAGTAAAATAAAACAGTTTCTGGCATAACTTGGTGGAAAATCTTCATATTGACGTTTTTTAAAAATAAAACCACTTTGCTTTTCCACAAACTTTTTATTCTCATGACCCAGGTTTCGTTATAGCATAACATCATCTAACGAAACCTGGGTCGTGAGAATAAAAAGTTTATGTGGAAAAGCAAAGTGGTTTTATTTTTAAAAAATGTCCATAAATTTGAAGTATTAGTTAACATCGCATGCAATTTTTTCCATTGGTAAAATTTTTTATCCAACCATTTTTGTGAAAGCAATATTCAAGATTCCAAAAATTGTGGATATTTTAAAATTCTTTTTTGCTGTGTTATTCTTTGAAAACGAATTTTTCAAGCTAAATGTGAGATGTTTCCTTACATTTAGTGGAACTTGAGCCAGCTTGTATCTTCTTAATTAGTGAATCACTTGATTCGATATCCTTAAGGTAGTTCTCATATATTCCCTAGTGAGGTTATTTCAACCATGAAACTGAAAACTCCGAATCATTCTTCATAATTGCCTTCTTCTAGCACTGCCTTCTAGGGGCTGTCATAATTTAGATTCAATAAAATACCTATTTGGTTTCTGTTTGATATACTAGATCAGGGGTGGCCAAACTGTGGCATATGCACCAAATGATTACAAATGATGACCAAATTTTTGATTACAAGTGGCACATTTCATCCTTGCACCTACTTTTTTTTATAATAGTGTCATAACTGAATTCATCTTAATGTTTTCAACACCAAAGTGATCTCAGTTCAATTCGTACAGCCTTTGGTAATGTTCAACTACTTGGTGTCTGAAACTTATAATATAATGCTAAGTATTTTAAATGAATTAAATAAATGAAAGCTACTTTCCTTAAAAGCTTAAAAGTAATATTATATATGCTGTGTACCAGGCTCACTGGCATAATCATAAAACACCATTTATGAGCTACGAAATGCAGGAAAACTACGCAAAAAACTCTAAAATAAAAACTAAAATGGAAGTTACAGAAATAAGTTTGATTGTAAGTAAATATTTTTTTTCAAATGCTGCTAAAAGAGCAAGTATAGAATTTTTTGGTTAAATAATGCTTGATCATCAACTAGGTAATTATATCAAGTTAGAATTTTGGAAACAAGATCAGTGTCCATGTGTTGATATTTATATTTAAATAATTACAGTACATTTTTAAGGCACTCTTCAATGGATATGACATGCAATATTAATTTTACAGAAAGCATATCTAGCCTACATATATAGCTCTGTTCACATAAAATCGTTTAAATTTTTTGTCTGAAACATTCTTTCTAACCATTCCTTTCCATAAAACATTTTTCCCAAAATAATTATTAAAATCTAATGATCTACTATATTTCTGCCAATTTAAATTTGAGTCAAAATTTTATTCTATATTGAAATGCATTAGGGTGAGAATGTAGGCAAACATTTTTAATAGAAAGGGTGTCTTAAATTTTAAAATTAGTGCTTGGTCTTGAATCAGGATGCATATTCCCCAAGACCTCATGGGTGTTTTCTGAGACGATTGAGATAACAGAGGAATGTGAACTCACATAATGTGTTCAACCTCCTTTTGAGACAGTGATTTCAGGGGAAAAGCTATGCTTGGTATATTATACAAGATATATGAAAAATGTTAATTTAGAAGAGTCCAAACATTAGTTATTTTGTCTTTAGCCTCCAGCAAAAGAGGTGTGATTAACCCTGATAGGCCCAAGTAATTTGGTTGTACAAGTACTTGTACAATCAACCCTTACTAATGTCAGCATAATATCTACATACTTTAAAAGTTATGCGATGATCCTTGTAACACACTAGTTCCAATTTATCACTCTCTGTATTTTTGTGTCACATTACTCTTTCCAACTTGTCATAAAAATTTCCCAACAGGTTTGCAAATTAGGATTTTTATCATCCAAATACCAGTTTGATGTACTTAATTGAATTTTTTTTTGTTCAATAGCACATCAATGACCTGTCCCTTCATATTCACTTAGAAGACACCCTAATCAAGGCAGAGGCAATATATTTGCAACTTTCTGCTGCCGAGGACTTGCCTGACTGTGCTCGTATTATTTTGGGAAAGCCACCATTGCATCCAGAAAATGAAGATGGAAGTGATGAAGAACTATTTAGTCCTGCACTGGACAGTCATAGGACAGCTCCGAGTGAAGTGCGGGTTCCAACTACTTCAGCTAGTGGTTTGGAACCTTCAGAATCAATGTATGAGTGCTCGATGAGTTTTCAGTTCTAGAGTACATATTATTTTTGGTTCATGTGAGCCTCTGAGCCTCTATTGTGCCTGACATTTGCCTCACTTTCATCAGATTATTGGTGATGAACATGTGATTTTTTTTATGAGAAGTGAAAGATTAATTTTACAGTTGTGGTGTGTCATTTTTAAAGTATGTTATTGATATCTCTCTCAATTTCATTTGAGATGGTAAGTAAGAATTCAGTATCATTCTATGAATCAATTCAGGTAAAATACTGCAGTTGTTTATTCCAGGGTCTTCTAGAATATTAAGAACATACTTTTTCCAAACTATATTTAAAGCAATAAAATGGGAAGAATTTCAACTTTTATAGCCTTTTCTGATCAACATTTGTCTATAAAATCAATTCGACAAATTAAAAACCTTATTTATTTATCGTTTCCAATGCTCCTCTCTTATCTCTGACCCTCCTCATGCCTCACTTACCATTACCTCTGCATATTTAGTGAAAATAGCAGGTGAAAGTGGGCATTCCTGTCTCACTTTCCTGCCCAATGCTAACCATCCCACCTTTCCATGCCCCACATGCACCTTAGCAGCCATGCACCAGTTGTGACTGCTATTAAGTTGCCTATCCCACCTATTTTCTCTTAAGCTTCTCCTATTTTCTGCCATAAAGTCATTAATTATACCCAATTTACCCTATCAAATAAATGCCTTCTTGAAATCTGCAAATCCAACAAATACATCTGGATTTTGTTCTATATCACTTTCTATCACTAAGTAATCATTTGCTCTCCTCTCCATCCTTTTATTGCCGAGTTTAAGTACTGCATTATATGCATGTGAAATGTAACTTATTGTTCTGAACCCCTTACATAAGGTTGCCTTTCTCTTTTTTGGGATGGATACTAACTCTGACCAGGTGAAATCTTCTAGCTAATTCGCTATAGCAACTGAAATACTTTTTCAATGTCGCAAACCGTCTGGTCGCAGAATTTTCACATGAAGAATATTAAGGTGATAACTGTCCTACAAAAGGTGCAAGTAACTTTCTAGTTACATTTTACAACTAAACATTAATGAAAGATAACAGTATGGAATTAGATATACCAAATGACAAATTATTTTCTTGTAGAGTCATGTTTATAATGTGGAATTTAATATCATTAAATATTGTAGCTTACCCTCGGTCATTTACCATTCACCATATGTCTATTTTACGTTTTTTCTTGAGAAATTATGTTTTCTATTAGTGGTTATAGTTATGCTGTATAAAGTTATGAGTTTAACTGTGAATAGGTGTGTGTTTCCTACGATCTCCCTTTTCATATAACTCTTCAGATCAGTCTCTCTCATATGTGAAATATGGATTAGCATTTTGAAAATTATTGTTCCTTGGTGATATCAATAAATCATGACATAGGAAAACACATTAAAGTTTTCAGCTGTAAATAATTGAAAAATCTAGACTTAGATATTGTGGTACATGGAATAATAAGAGTACTTGGGTGTTTAAAAGTTTGTGAGCATGTGAGTCACAAAACCAAGTCATATTACCCCATATGTATCAGAATCTTGCCATACCAGCTGATAAAAAAATTTAAAAAATCTTTTTTATATTTTTTAGTGCTCTGTAAGCAACTGCTAGAGTGTCTAGCAGGGGTTGAGTACACACCAGAATAATTTTAACCAAACATACCTGAACTCTACCACGGTCAAACAATGTTATTATGATCCCCTATCATTCATTGAAAAAATGACATCTTAAATCAATCTGTTCTACACTTAATCTCTCTAATTTTACTCCTATGATCTCTTCTACCATAGTATGATGAGGGTAATAATGCATTTTCAACATCACTAGTAAAGAGACTCCCAATTAATGCAAGAGCTTCAATCTCTAATTTAACCTTTGCTCCATTAGTGACTCCCAGCCTAGCTGCTCTAATATTTTGGATGCGCTGCTAAGTTTATCAAAATAATGTTTTACAAAACTAGCTCCTGTACACTGCATGTGATCCAATTCAGCAATTAACCAACTTCATGAGAATCCCATATACTTGCAGAATACTCTAAATGAGGCATAATCAGCGAAAGATAACATTTCTCTTCGTCCTTTTTATCACATTTACCCAGTACTCTTCTAATACTATAAATCCTAATTTTTGCTAGCCTGTACACCCATTCCCTCTTTGTATTTCACCCAGGAGAGGTTGTGACTGAGGGTAACGCCTAAGTATTAAATTGAGTCTACACATTCCATTTTGGTGTTCCCAATGCAGTAGGCATTCTGGAGGGAATTGCTCTTTTTCCAAATATTAATCACTATGCCCTTTTTTAAGTTTAATTCTAATGGTCAAGTGCACCAGTGTTGTATAGCATT
>CM073777.1:70024604-70114728 GCA_037158775.1 Hetaerina titia | reverse complement strand
GCTCAGTTCCTCCTTGTCTCCATTTTTAAATATTGGTGTTATGTTAGCCATTTTCCAATCCTTGGGAACCTTGTGATCTACCAATGACTTCTTAAATATTATTTATAGATACAGTTCAATTTCCAAAGCTATATCCAAAAATATACAAGTGGGTATTCCATCCAGCCCGGTGGATTTATTAGGCTTAATATTTTTTAGCAAACGTGCTATTCCATTATATGAGATTTCAATTTTGGGCATTGGTTGACAGGCATGATTTGGTAAGCTAATGGGAGTATTCTGTGAGATATTAGTGAAGATGCTTTAAAAGAAGGAATTTAATAAATTAGCCTTTTACAAACTGCTGGTTACTCTTTTGCATTTATCATTTTTAAGTGAATTACCAGTTGTTTTATTTCCCTGAACTTCTCTGACGTATGACCAAAATGCTTTTGGATTTTCTTTCAAATTCTTAATGGACAAACACAGTTCCATCAAACAAATGCAGGTCTCCAAAATCTTCCTGCAGATTTGATATTTAATATTGTATAAGGTTAGAACCAGTGCTGCTGCTCTCTCTGCTCAGAAAATATTTTGTGAGCAATGAAAGACACAATATTTGAAACAAATAGATTAGCCACGAGATATTCTCATGGCAACTTGCAAAAGAAACAATCCCTTAAATTTATTTGAAATAACACATTTGATTTCATGGTCGCTTTGAATAAAGTTAGGAAATTTGATTTAGAAACTCGCTGGTAATTTTTACTGGTTTGGATCATCATATAATCTTTATTAATAAAATTAATTAAATTTCTATACAAATACAAGAGGCATTGAATTGTTTCTGGAACACATTCACCTTGGACTAGCCCAGCCATCCTGATAAAGAAAAAATTGTGAATCTCGTAGAGTATTTTGATTAGGTATAGGAAATTAAAACTAGAGTAAAAAATAAATTTCCACCTCTAGACTTAGATGATCAACTCTGTGTGCTATCTGAACCCAAAATGTTTACTAGAAGTCCAATTATTGAAACAAACCTGGAGAAAAACTACCTTCATCACATAGAACACAACAAATAAATTTGAAAAAAATGCCATCTGGTCTAACAAAAAGACTATTAGCATCCCATTGAATTACAAGCACAGTCTAGGAATTCTCAAGGAACTACATTGGACACTGCTATCTGAACAACCTTTGAATAGGTACCAAGGAGTATTCTGAACTTTTGGAATTACCAGAAATGGTGCTCCAAGCCTTACTTAAAGTCATATTGACATGTTACTCTGAATTTTTGAGTTAAACCCTTCATGCTGGAATAATGTTTAAAAGAAATCTCACACTATTGAAGATCTCATATCTAGTCTGACTAGCAGCCCAGTGCTTCAATGTTATAATTGAAAGACAGATGTGGAACTTCACATTGAGGTATAATTGGGAATTTTTTAAATGCTGCAGCAATGTGGTCAAGAGGGAAAGTTTTACTTAGTTTATTATTCGAGAGGGAAAGCATTAGCAGTAGAGATGGTTTACCCTTAAGCAAGCTGGAATGAATGACAATTATGTGGAGTATAGAAAGTCTTTTGTGACTCAAGACATTACAATGGTGAAAGGTTATTAGTCCCTCATGTATTTGGTTGTATATACTTATCTTGCACTGGGTTTTCTGAGTTAGGGGTTGTCTCAGAGTGGCTTGGCATTTGTATGAATGGGGTGGTGATGATGTGGAAGTCAAAAAGGGTGGTGGTCAGCATATTAATAAAGAAAGTGCAGGTATCCTTCCACACGGATCTTTTTACAGTCATGCTTGGAATCATTTAAGACCTCATCATTCATTAAGTATCTGTATGTGAAACTTTCTAAATCAGCAGGGGGAAGTAGATGGAAAGAAAAAGAGTGGCCAATGTCATCATCTGGGGCATTTGAGACATTTGACGATGAATATGACAATAATTAAGTGCTGCTCATAATAGGCAAAAGGCAATCATCTTGCTATTAGCCAAAAGTGGCCGCATTGAATGGTTTAGCTTAGGTCCATTGGTTGCACAGTCTGCTCACCACCCAAAAGTCAGGCCACCTTCTCAATTCCTGCTACTAAGATGACTGGAAATCCCTTCTCCTAAGGCAGAGAGGAAAGAAGAAGTTGAATTACTAATCAGATAAATGCAGGTTTTGGCTCAGAGGGTGAAGTTTCCTTTTTAAAAGGGACAAGATTGAGGCAAGTCCCAGCCATAAGAGAGAGAGAGTAGGCCAGATAATAAGGCTTCATGCACATGTACTTAAATATACAAGTCAACAGCAGAAGATACTGCAGAGGTTTTGAAGATGTTTATCAAAATAGGCTAACAGGGAGGATTATCAATGATGGGGATATTGTTTCACATTGGGAACATTATATGACTTCTGATTAAGCACACTTATAATTCCACTAAGCACTCTTAAGATAATGGCCTAACTGAAAGCACTAACCACATCCTTATCTCCATGAGCATTAACAGGGATGATACTTCCAACTGGGATAAGAACCTCCCATAAAATTAACATACTTTGTAACATGCATTCAGCAAGGAACAAATCAACAGGAATTTTTCCATTCCAATCTTTGTGTGGACACTCCTTATTTTGTTGGAATTTCCATCCAGCTACTGACAGAACCCACTGATAATCCATTTATTACCCAGATAATCCTGATGGGACATCATTAACCATTTTAATACTGAACAAAAGCAAGTGAAATCGAAGGCCAGAGAGGTGCTCAAACCCTTTCCCCCCTCTGACAATCAGTGGGCCAGTTTATTCATGAAAAGGGAACATAACTGTGGGTGCAACCATATTATCCCAGTTCAAATGATCTCTGGTCATATACCAGCAGGTACATGCCATGAACAGCAGTTGGAAACTACTGAGCATTTTTTCAGTACTACTTGCTATGTATCTGAACTAAGGCACCAAACATATAACTAATGACTGCATGATCATGAAAGTGATGATGATAATCGCAACATAGGAATGTACTCACATGACAGCCTTACTAATACCCAACCCACCCTTCATTTCAATGTAAGACTCTGCACCATCACCAGTGGTGGAAACCCACAATAGAGTGGTCACCAAAGGTCCAAGAAGAGCCCTAGGATGATCTACTTTCTTGTTAGACTATTTGCTATGGTATTACCTTCCTTATTCCAATATTATTTTAATGGCAGTTTTTAATTCAGTTAATCCAACCCTTTTTTCTTATTTTTATGCGTCAACTATTTTTTGCCTTCACAACCAAGCTTGTTTTGTGTGAATGGACAGTTGGAACTGCTACCAGTTGGGGTACAAAGAGAAAAGTAGAATAATGGAAATTGACTAATTCTTATCATTCTGTAACAGTGCAGCTAACCTATGTTTAACTTAGGGTTGACTTGTATTGATACAATTGTCAGGTTAACTGAGTACTATATATTCAATTTAATGACTTGCCAAGTGGAGGAGCTGAGATGATAGCCAGGAGGATTCATGAAGAAGATGGTGATAATATTTATTGATTCATTGAATGTCCAGTGTCCTTCAATTTAAGTAATTAAATTATTTATTTAGGTTGCTGTCTAAGTTTAATTAAGACCTATACATTAATACTTGGTAGGCATCATAGCTGTTGATATGAAATCAATAGGCTATCTCCTCTACATCTCTTAACACTAGTCTAACATTTTCCTACCATAGTTTCCCATTCTTTGTTATTTGTGCAGGAATTCCATGCTCTCTACATACAAGGTCTGTCTGCAAACTATTCAGTCATGCAATTTTCAGAAAAATGGTCTACCTAGAACAATGAGGCCTAATCCCCTTGGAACTTAACACACATCCCATCATCTCTTCTACTATTCAAAACAACCAGCTGAGTCCTTTCTTGGAATGATCATCAGCTGCCTCGTAGCATTCTCCTTTATTTCATCAATCGACTGGGCTTTTGTTTCATGGTCATAGCCATTAGCCCAAAACTTATCTCCAGTTATACCTTTTTTTTAGAAAACCTGAGTCATCATTTGCAACTTGGAGAAACTCCCCGGTGAATGCAGTATGAAATTATTGATGTTGACAAGATACAAGAGAATGTGACAAAACAGCTGATGACCATTCCAAAAGAGGATTTTGCCAATTGTTTTGAAAAGTAGAAGATGCTGAGATGTGTGTGTGTGTGAGGCCCCAAGGAGAGTACTTCGAAGAGGAGTAAAGCCTTACTCTTCTAGCTAGGCTATTTTTCTCCAAATAATGTAGGGATGAACCCTTTTTAGACAGACCTCAATATATGAAGTGTGGCCAGGAGGAGAGCCCTAAGTTCTCTATAGCTAGTAAAGGTAAAAGAGAAAAACCAACTTTACTTCCTAAGACATCTCATCCAGATTCTCCATCCACCACTCACAATTGAGCAGTCTGTTACATGTACAGATTGCAGATTAGTCATTTGCCCATCCCCCTAATCTACTCCTCTCTTTCGTAGAAGGCATAAGATGTTGTTAGCTTATTATAATAAGTTAACAACATTATATTTATAACAAATATAGAAATATTCATCAAATCTACTAATTAACACTATCAAATGCTTTCTCAGCATCTAGAAAACAAAATTTATCCTGATTATAATCTAAGTTTCTCTCTAATTGTGACCTCATAACTGCTGTGGCATCACATGGGACCCTCCCATTTCAGAACCCTAACTGATGATCTTCTAAGTAATCATTTGCCTTCCTCTTATTGATGACCATGAGTACTTTAACTGTAAGTGAAATCAAATTTATTGCTCTATGATATTCTTTTATGGCCACTGTTTTTAAGGATGGGAACAAACACTGATATGACTTTATTTTCCAGCCGAATTCATCACTCAGTAATGTCCATAAAAACTCTTCCTTCCACATTTTCCTAAACCCTTAAGTACCATGGGGATGTTACCAATTCTCAAAGCCTTATTCATTTTCAATTCCCTTAATACCCTTTCTATCTTAAAATGAAATATGCTGGGAACTAAGATATCTGCATTTTATATTCTCATTCAATCTAAATACCTGTATGTATTCTTTCCATCTTTCTTGAATTTATCATAATTAAATTAATAATTTTCCTGATGTATCTTTAATAGTGTGCACAGATTTTTCTTTCTTACTTCCTGATAATCCTTTAACCTTCCTGTACTGCACACCAATTTCACCCTTCTTTAGTAAACTTTCCATATTCTCACACTGCATCTTCCACCCCATAAATTTCATACATGAGTTGATTATTTATATGAGAAGAAATAAGAATATAATTCTCTAATGTTGTTAGCCAGAAATTAGTACTGAATACAGGATTATAGGAGAAGTTTTATTTCTTGGGCAGGGTAAATGATTTCAAAATAAAAGTTATATTATTACAAAATTCAATGTCTACTGAGTGACAGTGATCATAATATGTAATCAAAGGTGGCATTTTCAAATATACAAATTCTAACAGATACAACATCTAATTTCAAGGCACAATAAAATTAATTACATGTGCTGTGGTTGACTTTAGTAACATATTTACACCTTTGGCTGAACCAAATCTTATGAGCCATGCTAGACAAAAATACCAACATAATGATTGATAGAATGATATAGATCACTGCAAATACACTTTGAAGATACATCTTAAAGTCAAATAAGCAGTGAAACAGAAATAGATGCCCAATGCTATTTTAGACAAAATATATTCCCTTTCTGAGATCATAACTTGATTGGCTAGCAGTGAAGCATGAAAACTATGCTTCCAGCAAACAAACTAATGAACTATGAATTTTATGATGTGGTTTTAACATGTTAGTATACACATTACATTTCAGTCAATTTTATCATACAAAATTACAAATCACAAACTGTTCAATTATTTGTACATTTCAGTTATTATAGTTAATCACTTAAAATTTGTGCAAATATTGATATTCTTGACAAAACAACAAATCAACATCAAGTATCATTATAAAAAACTTTATAACCTTTAAATAATTCAAATTCATAACCTAACTTTCAGTAGTTAATTATGCTCCAGGAATCACAAACTGAAAACGGTACACAAATCAGCAACAAAATAAGCAAGTATTATCTATAAGGTACTTAGTTTCACTCATTACTTCAAAAGGCAATTCACTCCCTTCCACTTCCGTAACTGGGATCAAAACCATTACTGGAAACATTTTATGTAACAGTGAGTGCACCACACCAAAAACTCCATGGAGACTTGTCCATGTTAGAATTTAATTTGAGCACACAATTGCACTTAGAAAATATATAGACATCCTTTTTTTTTTAACACTCGCACAAGGCACCCTTTCGTCATGAGACAAAAAACTCCTGCAATTTCTTAACAGTACTTTTATCCAAAGCACAAAGATCCACATCAAAACTTTTACTGCTTATTTCATACTTCCCACTTTGCGTCAAAACCTGAACTACCTTTTGCAACTCTGTGTCATCTTTTATCGTCATTATTTTCTTCTGAAGGTCGAGTAACTCACTCAAATACTCTTTCGAAAACTTTGGCTTAAAACTGCCAGTGTTGTCAGCAGGTGGCTTTAAAGCATTGTCGTTTAATTTTTCAATCTTTATTTTAGGAATTTCATCATCATCTTCCTTCATCTCCTTCACTGGGGTTACATCAACTGTATCCTCCTCTCTGTTTCGCTTGCTCCTTTTCTTTTTCTTTTTTTCCACTTCCTTGCTCTCCTCCACAACCGTCTCAACCATCTCTCTCTCTTTCTTTTTGAGGCTTTTGTCTTTTGACTTACTCTTCGAACTACTACTCCCAGAATTACTTTTATCTCGGTGAGATGACTGTTTGTGCTTGCTTACTTTTACATCCTCCACAATCATTTCAGGAGGACTCACATGATCCATGCGAGTATTTTCTGACTTCTCCTCAATCCTTAAAATTTCCTTCGCTGCCTCAGGTTTTGTTTCCCGAGGGGAGAAAGTCTTTGCTTTTAATTTTGGTAGCTCAATCACATCTTCATCTCCTGATAGAGGTGAAGATGTAGAATCACTTGTATGATCTTCCAACTCGGCAAAAAGAGTGGAAAGAGGATTCTTGGAGGGTTTCTCCTTAACCAAAGGAGCTGACCTTTCGGGCTCTTTTTCAGGAGAAGGAGGTAAAATGGGAGATTGCTCAGGAGATGGGCTAGGGGAGCGACTCTCAGATCTTTTACGTTTCTCACCATGGTGATCACCTCCAGCACTACTGTTTTCCTTTTCCTCCACCTTCTTTGATTTCTCTCTTTCCCTTGATTCATCCTTCTTCTTGTACTTTTCCTTCTCTCGTTTCTTATGCCTATGCTTAAGTCTTTCCTTTTCTGAATCTTTATGCTTTTCCTTATCTCTTACCTTCTCAACTTCCTTGTTTGAGTGCTTAGGGGATTTCTTCTGATCCTTATCTTTGCTTTCTTTGGCATGCTTCTCACTCTTTTCAGGCCGCTCACTAGCTACTTTCTCTAAGTCTTTGTGCTTATCTTTCTTGGATTTTTCATCTTTAGCCTTTTTCTCCTTTTTTCTCTCACCCTTCACCTCTGAGCTCTTGGATTCCACTTTCTCCTTGTGTTCACCACCACTAGATTTCTTGGGCTCTTCCTTTGATAGTTTAGGGGGGGAGGATGGATGCTTGCTGCTGCTTTTCTCCTTTGATCGATCACGTTCCTTATTCTTATCTTTCCTATCACCTTTCTCATCCCTGGAACTTCCATCTTTGTCCTTTTTTATTTCTTTCTGTGGAATATGTTTTGGCTTAACAGCACTATACTGTTTCTCACTGGAAATTTTATCAATGGGTTTACTGTTTTTACTTATGGGTGATACCTTACTCTGAGATGGTTTCTTTGGGTCTGGGGATACCTTAGAAGTTTTGATGGGTGGGCCAAACAGGTCAGCAAATGGGTTGCTTGACCTTGATTCTTCAGTTTTGACTTCCTAGAATGAAAGAATGTTTAATGGAAATTAGATAAACAGAAGGCACACCGGAAAAAAAAGAGTTGAATTACAATTTTTCTAGCAAGGCATAACTTTAAAAATCAATAATTTTAATATATCTGAAGAATTTAAACGTAGTTTTGAAATGAATGAACAGGAAGTGTAATGAATTTTAGAGCACCCATTTTTTTTGTTTTAGAATGAATGCTAAAAACAAAAGTACACACAGTATACCTTTATTTTAGCTTTCTTTGAAGGGTCGCTAGTTAATTTAGGCTTCCCTGCAAGTGTAGGAGTTGAATGTTTAACTGTGGGTTGAACAGAGGGAGTTCCTTCTTCTGCACAAGTCTTTTCAGTTGATACTGAGTTACCACCTGCCTCAGAGCCCAGTACGCCAACCTAAAATTATTGCATGCAAAATATATTGGTTGGGTGCAATCTGAACCAAAATTATAACGGCTAATGACTTTTGTTCTAATGGGGCATTTTTTAGATTAGTGTGTTGCACAGCCACCGAATTTTATTGTTAGTGTTAAGGAACATTTTAGATTTATACATACCCCACCACCTTTTATCAGCTTCCTCCTGAAGTCTTCTGTAGGATTTGAGAACGTATATTTTTCCCTTTTAATATTGCTGATAGGTCGTCCACTGTTCTGGAGATGCAGATCATAGTGATATTTAACCTTTTTAGGTTCATCTTTATTTTTGAAGTAAACTTCAATGGGTAAGTTAAAACCTGCGTATCCGGACTCCTTTAAACAGTACGGCGGCTCTTTTATCACTACAAAGATAATCACATTGACATGACAAAATAAATGGAATAAAAATTAACAATACGAAAATTGAAACTTAAATATGCTTGTACCTCTTTTTGGCTTAGGAAATGTTTCGTGCAGATGGAAAACAACCTTATCGACAAAATAATTAATGTCAGCATTGTCCACTCCTCTAACAAATACCTCCCAATCATGGGTAAATCCTTCTGGTGTTCTCTTAGTTCTCAATGAAGCTTCGTGTCCTATTTCAAACCAAACCTCCACGCACTTATGCGAGTACATAAAAAGTAAACATCATAAATTACTACTAGGATCGAAAAATGGCCATTAATTCATCATTTGTTGAATGTTTTCTATAAGGAGATGGGGCAAAAATATATTTATAATGAATGTGACTAATCACGTTCCTCGAAAATATGAAACGGATCAATATTACATTTCAGTGAATACCTTTCAAAGTAATTACAAGAAAATTTGAGCAAAGAATTTGAGTTCACTTTCATCTACTTACCGAATAAGCCATAACCTTTTACATTGGAGTGAACGCGTATAATTTTAATAGTCTCATAGTAGCAGAGAACTCAATACAATCTTGGGAGTGAAATTTTTTTCTGTGAATTGCTGTATTAACTCTTCTTATCAGTACCGTTACCATCTCCGAAGGCTCAACAGTCTATCAACAACATTCAAGTAATTGTTAGTCTTTGTCGTTTATACACAACACTGAATTTCGCATCTCTTTTGTTTTTGAGCGCAACTTCTGTTTGATTTCATTGACTGGCAGGAATTGCGAAAACTTGGTGATAACTTTTTTACAATTTTGTTTATTTACCAAACTTATCATTGAGAATTCATTGATATGAAATAATGATGCATTGGAACAATATTTGCGAACTGCCATGTCATAGGTGTTAACTAAAGTTGTTCTATATTCTAACCGACCCGAACATATTTTAACACTTGCTAGTGAAGAAGATTCCTTAATTAATCAAAATGAGATTGGTATCTAAAGAAAAATTACAAGAGTTGCAAAAGCGCCCTAGTACTATCAGAAATATTTGTATAATGGCCCATGTTGATCATGGGAAAACAACGTTAGCAGATTCATTAGTAGCAAGCAACGGTATCATATCCCCCAGATTGGCCGGAAAGTTGAGGTAATTTTTTTGAGAATTTATTTGGCTTATGATTTTGTTTCTGCGTCATTCACCTATTATCATGTCTTCATTAGGTACATGGACAGCCGTAAAGATGAACAAGAAAGGGGAATTACCATGAAGAGCAGCTCAATTGCATTATTTCACAGTTTGGGTAATTAAATTCCCTTATTTCTTGAATACCATGCTCGTATATTTTTATTTTGTATTAATTTCGTCTTATTCCAGGCGAATCAAAGGAATTCCTGATTAATTTGATTGATTCACCTGGGCACGTCGACTTCTCTTCGGAAGTATCTACTGCTGTACGGCTTTGTGACGGAGCTGTTGTTTTAGTTGATGTTGTGGAAGGCGTGTGCCCACAGACTAAAGTAAGTCATAATGTTGGTTACATTGGTACACTGATTTTGCTTGCCCATATATACGTTCCCCATTTAGTACACATCATACATTTTAATCGCCGATGCATGACCCACCAAATTGTATACTGCTTTGGTCATTGATCATTATTTGCCATTATTTACTTCTTTTTATCCAACCTAAGTTCTAGGAATAGCACAGGCGCGAGAACGCGGGAAAGTCGTTAGAACAGCCAATTTAAATTTCTTGTAACCTAAAATGGAAATATGATATTTTACCTAAGAATCAGGATTTCATTTTATTTTTTGGCAGCAGAAAACCTTTTAAAGGTTTAACGAGAGTTATCTACCAGGTTTATTGCGAAGGTATACCGACAGCTTATTGTTTTGTCGGTATTGTAACGTCAGACCAAGCGAAGGGATTAAATTTAGCTCCTGGGAAATTTAGGATCGACAAGACTAATAGATTAGTAGTTAGATAGTATTTATTTGATGAACATGAACAATAATAATGCTATTGTTCAAGTGGTCAGAAGACATTGAGCTCATTAATAATGGATTGTGTGCATGGACAGAAAAACGAGGGAAAAATCACAGAATACCCAAAGACAAAAGAACATTTTCAATTTATGCAGCAAAAATTACATTTATATTAGGGTTTTAAAATATTTGTTGCTTTTTTAAAATATATTTTGCTTTTGCCTCCGATTTAAATCATTTTACTTTGAATGTAGTGGGAGTTATAATGCATTTAACAGATCTTGTAAATTTATTATGAATTTGGGAGGCAGAATGATATTAGGTTAGGTTTGCTGGGTGGGTCCATTTAGAAGGATGTTATTTCTGTCCTGCTTGGTGAATAGAGTATAGAAACGGCGAAGGGTGTTTTAATTGCAAAAGTCTGTATTACACTAAGAGCAAGCTGAGCTTGGTCCATGAGAAAGCTAGTCCATGACTTCCTCATTGGCGGGGCAAGCAGCCTGGCAGTGGTACCAAAACACCTCCAAAGGAGAATTTTGTGAAACTAAGTTTAGAAGTGTGCTATGTCCTTGAAACCCACACAGTGTAGAAAGTTCTTAGTGATTGACTTACTAAGCAATTGAAAATCACCATGACCAAAACCCTATTCCAAAATAAGTGCCTATCAGGTTAGTCACTCAGTTAATGAGTTCAGAGTAATTCAGTTGATTTTAATGTCCATCTTCAGAGGTTTTCTCCCCCCACTTTGCAAAATAGAATATCAGCCTCAAACCTTGTCTTTTATATCCTGGGAGTGATTTCAAAGTCATATTGAAATGTAAGTATATGCCCAAAATCTCACCAATTAGTCTTACTGTTAGATTTTAATTACTATTAGGGTCAATCTTTGACCATATTCATGATACTGGTATAATACAGCATTTAGCAATATGCCTGGAATTAGTTGGAACACATATTTCCTCCCAATTGATATGTGCAAACTATTTTACTGCATAATTTAAACTTCTGCAAAAAGACATGTAGGATGCAGAATTAGACATCTCTGAATGGTGTTCATCAATTTTGTCTCTAGTTTATCATGAAACTGATTTGGCCCATTAATATTTGTAACCCTGCAGGCATTGTATTCAGACTATCAATTGTATATTTGAAGTGCCAAACAAGCTCTAGTTGTCACTAGTTGCTCCAAAAACTTTTTCTGGTTATTTGATTGACATGTTACAAAATGTTTGAAGTCATATGTTTTGCAAACAATTTTATTCAAAAAAATGTGGTTATTTTCATTGTATGACCATTTGGTAAAATATGCAAATTATCTTTGATTTGTTTCTGCTAACTTTGTTTGGACATGAGCAAAGAATTCAACCATATTGTTTTTATCATACTTAACAGGTATCAATGAAACAGGCATGGGAAGAAAACATCAAAATGGTTCTTGTACTCAATAAAATGGATAGATTAATTGTTGAAATGAAGCTCACTCCATTGGATGCATTTATACATCTAACCCAAATTATGGAACAGGTAATGCTTTGGTCTAAGAAGTTGGGAACAAAAATGTATGTAATTCTTTAGAGGTTGCTGAAATAGTGCTTCTATGCATGAATGTAGACAGAATGGAAAAAAATTATATGCCTAGCTATCTTAATGGCCCAAAAGGGCCCAAATGGGTCAAAGTTTTTGACCCATTTGCCCGAAAATCTGAAGGAAGCCTAACAGAATGGTCTGTCACAATATTATGATAGTAAATATTTTTACCTGTAGCAGCTGGTACTAACTAGAGTTATTTGCGTGTGTACAGCTTTTAATGTTTCCTTCTATGTGGCAGCAGTCAAAGTTTGTTTCTCCTTAATATTACTCCCTTTTTTGAGTCTTTAAACTTCAGTATGCATATCAAAAGCAGAAGCATTAAAAATGTTGATGCATGATAATTCTACTCTTGAATTTTTTTTAGACTCTTTGACTGATATATCATTTTACATTTTGTTAAATATCTAAAAGTAGGGTTTCACAATATGTTTGAAGCATCTTATTTTTGGGGCAGAATAGTTCAATGGATAGAACACTGTGCTACTGAGCAGAGGGCTGGGTTTGATTCTTGGTGATGCCTCTGAACATCCTCAGCTTCACCCAAACCTTGTGATTTTTTGTGAACCAGTTCTTCCTGGGAAGCCAGAGGCTGTACAGGGAAAGAAAATGGCCTCCTTATTAGCCTAAGTTGTGAATTTCATATGCTGTTTAGTCCCAGGTGAGCTCTACCCTCACCTTCAAAACAATTTTTGGATTGATAACTGTGGTTTGGACTATTTTCATTATGATTTTGGACAAATTTGGCCTGTTTAATTTATCATGACTTAGAATTGAATTCTATAGAATGGAATTAAGTCAATTATATAGGAACTCTTTAAGGTACACCCTGGAGTGAGAAGGTATGGAGATTATACTCCAGAAACATGAGAAATATGTGAGGATGATTTAAAATCTGGAGGTCAATCTTGACAGGCTAAGGCCATCTGTACTGGTTTAGTGATAAATAAACCTGATTAATATTAAATAACCTAATTAAATACCAATATAATATGGCATTTGTGGGAAATACTGTGGGATTCAGAAAAGTATCAGGTAGATAATAGTATTGTTAGATTTAGAGTTAGGAATATGTAATAAATTAATTAAGTTTCCTGGGAGCAGATTCAGATTTATATAATAATTTTATGTTAATGAAGAATAATTTGGTGTCCAGTAGGATAAAACAGGAAAGATGGATAAAGAAATGGAATTCTGTAGCATTATCTGGGATGAAAAGAGAGGAGTACAAGGAGGCAGTGGAAGCATTTATGAGTAAAGACAAGGAGATGGTTACAATTCCAGAAAGGGATGAGCTTATCAGAAAAGGAATATTAAAATCAACACATGAAAGCATAAGAAATTATGAGAGATCAAAAGGTAATGAGGGAGATAGACAAGACAAAAATGGAAGAAAACAATGATTTAGATTGAAGTATTAAGAATTAAATGAGAAGCTAATAAGGGAAAGAGACATGCTGGAAGATGCTGTTTGAAAATGAGGAATGTTTACAGAAGGTGCAAGAGCTATGAGGAAGTAAGAAGGGAAAAAACATGTACATTATTATGTATGCAGCAGGACTCATACAAGACTCAGGGAAGGTCCAATCGAGATGGAAAGAATTTATTTTGGATTTAAATGGTAAACTATATTAGGCCAACAAGTTTGGATGTATAAAGAAAATATGATGAAGGTTTGGATAGCTTAGGTACACGCATATTTGATTTCAAGATAGGAGGGCATTGAAGGAATTTAAATCAATCAAAGTCATGGTGATGCATTACATCCCTGCTGAACTATACCAGTTATATGATTATGTTGAAAAACCTTCTTTGTGCTAATTTGCAGCATTTATGAGGGGTAAATTCAAGCCAATCAGATCAGTATTGGTTATCATCCTAAAAAAGAGAAAAAAATGTGATGATGTGACTGTAGAAATATCCTTGATTTGCATGATACTAAGGTGTTTCCTCGGATGATTAATTAGAGGATTGATAGGAAGGCAAATGATTACTAAGGGATGATCTGTTTGGGTTCAGGAAGGAGAGATATAAACAGGATATCATAGCAGTCATGAGGTAATTAAAAGAAATACTGAAATTAACGAGGATGTTTTTGTTAATTTTTCAGATTTTGAAGAGGCATTCAATATAATAAAGTGTATAGAATTAATGAATTAATTATAGTATACAGGAGTAAATTGGCAGGATATCAGGTGACCTACCCTTCATGCGCTTATGTCTCAGACTGCTCAGACAGTGTTAGGAAGAGGAGTAAGATAAGGGTGTCCATTATCATCAATGATTTTCGACACATATGTGGAGAAAATGCTAAAAGAGGTTTGGGAAGAAATGGAGAGAGGAGTAAAAGTGAGTGAGAAGCTCAAAATCAGGTTTGCAAATGATCAAGCCAAGGGTGCACAAGCATTGCCTAGTGCATTAGAAAGTCAGCGTGATAGATAGTGGGTGAAAACCAATATAAACAAAATGAAGGTTTAGCAGTTTTTGAGAAAGAGAAAGACTAAATAAAAGGCAGGAAAGATATATTGACCACTCAAGGGGTAGGAAGAGGTTAAGCATGTTAGATTGAATGAGGCGGGAAGGAAATTTGTGGAATTGAAGGACTTATTGTAGTAAGGGATGTCAGGTTGTGTTTTGTTAAGAGAGGCAAAAAAATGTACGTACTGTTGTACTGTTATATAGTCTATGTCCATCCATAACCTACCTTAAGTAGTTGAATACCAATAATAACATTGATATTGTTTGTGTTAAACCTTTAATTATTGTTCCCTCATTGCATGGAAGTATCTTGAAACTGCTTCAAAATCTCTAATACATAAAGCAGCATTCATTGTTTATGTTTCTTTAACAGGTGAATGCTGTCATGGGGGAGCTATTTGCATCTTCAGTTTTAGGAAAAAATGAGTCGACTGAAGGAGCAGAAAAGAAGAATAAAGGTGCACCATCAAATGTGTATGATTGGAGTTCTGGGCTGGAGGACGTAGATGATTCAAATCTCTATTTTTCACCTGATCAAGGAAATGTGATATTTGCCAGTGCTGTTGATGGCTGGGGATTTGAGTAAGAAAAGCAGTTTTCATGGCCATTTTCCTCTGTAGTTAAATATTTATGAAAAATTGGAAAATCTTTGTGCAATTGTCAAAAAATATATTCTTTAATAGCATAGATGTATTGTGTGCCATGTCTCTTAAAAGTTGATAGTGCATGAGAGCTAGAAGCACACATACCATTAGACTATGTATGCACTATTTATTTTATTTCATGTGGGTAAAGGTTAGAAATGGCTTTTCTCCTTAGATGAAAAAACACATTATTGTAAAAATTGAATTATTTTTCAGAGTAAAACATTTTGCAAAACTCTTTTCTAAGAAAATAAATGTTGATGAAAGTTTGCTGGAAAAGACCTTATGGGGAGATTATTATTTCAATTCAAAGACCAAACAAATAACAAAAGGAGCACAAATAAAAGCTAGAAAGCCATTATTTGTACAACTGATCTTAGAAAGTTTATGGTCACTTTATGACACAGTCATCATTCGAAAGGTATTTATTCTTCATTATTATTTCCACCAATCATGTCCACGTTATTTCTTATTGCATCTTAGAATGTGATGATACATTTCTGAATTTTGAAATTTTGTGTTTTAATGATTATTTTACTTGATCAGGAAAAAGATAAGATACCTAAAATTGCAGAAAACTTAGGAATAAAGTTATCTGCTCGTGATTTACGTCACACAGATTGCAAGGTTCAGCTTCAGGCAGTGTTCAGTCAATGGTTACCTCTGGCAAGTGCACTTCTGGGTATGTTTCTACAAAGTCAGCATGCTTCCCTAATTGTAATGGTATGTTTTTGGGTACTAATTATGACCAGATTTCATTTTCAGATATCGTTTGTGAAAGGTTACCTTCTCCTTTGGATCTCTCCGATGAAAAAGTGGACAAATTATTCTGTGTTCCTTCCACCTCATTTGATAACCTTCCAGAGGAAACAAAGAGTCTTAAATATGCCTTTAAAAAGTGCTCAAATGATGATGAAGCTCCTGCCATTGTTTTTATATCCAAGATGTTCCCCGTAAGTAGATGGATATAATTCATTCATATGCTAATGTGTACCATGTAATTACCTTTCATTTTCAATATAAATGGAGAGGAAAAAAATTTAAATTAACCACAATTAAATGTTAGGAAAACCATTTTCTAAGTGTGCCCTAATTGCTGTCTGAATTTAACTCCTGTCTGTTACTGGTAAAATATTACAGAAATGTTTCACAGTGGAAAGATAACAACTTAGTATGATTACAAAAGATTTCTTTCCAGTTCATATTTTGAAAACCATATGTGTTACCAGGGTTTATGCTTGTCATAATATATGAAAAAATACTAGGGAAAGACAGTAAATACTATACTACAGTTTTGTTTATCAGGCATAAACAATTCATTGTACTTCCAATTGAAACGATGTGAACAGAGATCTCCCATTGTTGATTTCAAGGATATTATTTTAGTGTAGAATATGTAGTGCCCTCTCCGATGGACTACAGCCTTGAAGTGGTGTAAGGACTTGTTCATTCCCATGACCCCCTAGAGCTGTGCTGGCAGGAGCAATGATAATTGCTCCTGGTAGGGTCACCCATAGGTCGAAGGTTAGAAGTCAGACAAAAGGTAGCCCATGCAGCGTCTATTCCTCAGTGACACAGCTGCAAAGGCATCTAACCCCGGTGGGTTGGGCATTAAGTGATGGTGCCACATTAAAAACACTATTGAGGAAGGCAATGAGAAACAACGTCAATTATTAATCCTATGATTTTTATGATGGACAGTATAGAGAAAATAGCTCCTGGAAACTATGGGACTTGGACAAAATATTTTCTGTGGAATCACAAAGTTACTATTCTTTCATTTCCAATATGAATCGATTCCATAAAGTTAGGCCGGAAACCATCAATTATATGGGACTTGGCTCAATTGGCCATGTGTCATGCCCAACAGCGAGAGAGGCAAGGCTTCTGCAGTCGAAATTTCACAAAAACCTTATAAAGCAAAACTGACAGCAGCACAGAAGGTGTAGAAGAAAAAGACCAAATTAGTTAGAATGGCAACTTGGAATGTTAGGACAATGTTGAGTACAGGTAAATTGAAGAATGTAAAGCAAGAGATGGAAAGATGAATCTTTATGTCTATGCATGGTGAGATGGAAGTATAGCGGAAAATACTGTAGTGATAGAGTAATATACAGCGGAGGAGATGAGAGCCAATGAGGGATTCTCATAATATTGAATAAAAGGATAGGAAGAAGTATAGTCAACATAGAGCAAGTAACGGGTAGAATATTACTAGTAGAAGGAAAAGTAGAACCAACTAACTTGTCCATTGTTCAGGAATGCATGCCACCAAGCAGTCATCAGCAAAGGAGCCGAGTACAATTGAGGAAAAATAGTAATACAATAGAACTCCAATTATCCGAACTCCAACTATCCGAATCGCCGATTATCCAAATCGCTTTAGGTACCGTGTCATGTTGTAGTTTTAGAAACCGAATAAGCCCAGCGGAGGGGCGAGTATGGCTACGGGTGATCTGCCACTGTTTGTTTTGATTGCTTGTTGATTTTGTGGGGTTTTTTATGTGCCGATTTGTTGTTTTCTTTGAGAGTGTATTTCATTGTTCACAGTGGCTTCGAAGAGAAAACGTGTAGTGTTATCTTTAGCGGAAAAACTCAAAACCATAGAGCAATCGGATAAGGGAATTACAGGCAAAAAGTTGGCATGGGAAACCCTATTTCAGATCCAATTCTTTGCAAAAAAGCTAAGATCTTGGGTCAGAAGCTTGATTGTTCATCTTTTAAGGCAAGTAACGGCTGGATAAGGAATTTCAAGGCTAGACACGGGGTCCATGAATTAGATCTGAGTGGAGAGAAATTATCAGCAGACTCTACAGCTGCAGAAACTTTTCATTGGTATTTACAAGTGATGTACGGTCAACATGCCTAAGTGTCACTTCTTTTAAATCAGTTAATACATAGCTTTTTCTCATTTTTCTTGTAGTTTTCTTTGAATAGACCCTTCCTCCAGACAAAACTCCAATTATCCAAATTTTCGATTATCCGAGTGGGGTCCGGTCCCAATTGATTCAAATAATTGGAGTTCTACTGTATATTCAAAACTAGAAAGGAAAACAAATGAAGTGTATGTAACTGTATGGTTAGGGAGTAGAAGTTGTTTATGGGAGAAATTCAAATGAGACAGGAAATATGGATGTAGAGCATTTTGATTGTAGGTTGGATGTCAAAAACTGATAGAGGGGAGAATGTTAGGCAGGCAAGGAAGAGGTAGGGATAGGATAGGGATGCTTGAAAGAATTAAGAGATAAAGTATACAGAGATGAATAGGGGATTAATGTATTGCAGGATGTTGTGTTGTGCTAGGAGAGACGAGAGAAATATTTGTTAGTTGTGCCCATCTAAAACCTAACTTAATCGGTAGATTACATAAAATAATCATTATTTTGTGCAGGGTTTCGTGAAAGCCATTTCTTCATAAACACATCTCATGTATAATTTTCCTTCAATAATTTCAAAAATAAAAAATACCCTAATAATTCTTCATAGAATTATTCTTGGTATTCTACCATTAAAGGTAGATTTTGGTTGGGCACAATCTGAACAATGACACATTTATTAAGCTGTTCGAACAAAGCACTACTTGTCATTCAACTTTTAATTTAATTTTTTTTATTAGGTAATCTACTGGTTAAGGTAGGTTTTTGGATGGGCACAACTACCAAATAGATAATTTGTGACTCCTAGCAAAACTTAATCCAGCAATCTACTCTACATCAAGTCTCTCTCCTCTGTGTACTTCCTACCTCTCTTCATGCTCTGAATATTATCTCGTAATTTTCATTTGTAATTTTTGTGTCATGCTTGTGAAAAATAAATAATTCAACGTTTCTTGGGTTCTCCTTACCTCTAGGTGGACCGAAAAAACCTGCCTATTAATAAGCAGAGGCCTTTAACTGCAGAAGAAATTGCTCAAAGGAGAGAACTAGCCAGACAGCGCCATGCTGAAAAACTTCTGAGTCTCTCAGCTAAAGTTCCTGATGAATCAGGTACAAGTTTAGGGGATAAAGTCTTTGCCCAAATGATTTTTTAAACATACATGTATACATGATTAATATGTCAAAAGTCAGAAACAAGAAATAAAGTCAGTGCCTAATGATGATCATGACCAACCTGATGATGACTACCAACGTCAAAACCTAGATATTGTTTTAAATAAAGTGTGTGTGGAATTCCTATGATCTAAATTCTATAATTCAGAAATGAAGTGACTTCCTTCATTTCTGTTATTGGAAATTCAGAATATAGCATTGTGTTACAAATTTGATATACAATACATAAAAAAAACTTACTCTTTAACATTATTCTCTCACTGCTGATTTTTACACTGAAAGACAGGAGTCAGAGGAGGTTATGGGAATAGTAGCTAATGCTTCATTTTTTTAGTGGTGGTGAGGATAACCAGTTTGGGGTAGCAATTGTACTGAAAAGTTTAGGTAGAAAGGTAGTAAGTATGGAAGTGGTTAGTTGTGGAATTTTATTAGTTGTAATAAAAGTAGAGCCAACAATCTATGGGGATCGGGATGGTATGGAGGCTAACATACAGGCTTCCCACTGCGAAGGCCCGGGTTCAAATCCTCGAGACAAATATTTTTCAGTGGTATCTCGATCCCTACTTGAGGTGCTTTGTGGCAAGCACTTTGAGTGAGTACGCCAGCCGTTGAATGGGACGTTAAACTGCGGACCCCTTGGTGCCTTTCGAAAAGAGTAGGCTAATGCCGATGCCAGGTTTCTCTCTACCCTTCCTTTCCCACCCATCCCTAGTGGCGCAAATGACCTTAGCTGTCAGTCACCTCCCCAACAAAACCAACCCAACCAACCAACAATCTACTGGCAGTCCAGATGAACAATCGGACATTTATTCACTGTGAAGAAGAAATATACACTAATTTGTCAACTAGGAGAAATTATCAGGAATATACTGGAATGGAAATACCTTGTAATAGGGATTTAAATAGGTTGATAAAGGGAAGAATAGGATGGTGGCAGGGAGAGAAAGCAGTTTAGTTGTGAGAGAGAAAATGTAATAACCACTAATTGCTCTCTCTGCTCAAGCACCATAATAAATGTAGGTACACATGAAAAATTCAAGACAATGCAGGAAGCTGTTAGACTGTACTATGGTGGTAAATACATAGGTGTTCAAATAGCAGCATCAGTTGACACAGGTAGCTGAATCAGATGCAGATTCAGACCATAATTTCATGTTTGTGAAATTTAATTTAACATTCAAAAGGAATATGAATGATTAGATTTTGAGAGTGTGAAATGTAGAAGTTTTTACAGTGCAGACAATAGTGGTTGCTATTTCAACATGTCTTGCGGTTTAACCTGGACCCCCTTGGATACAATATACATTCACTATGCATCTTTAAATTATGAATTTTGAAATACATTTTCACTGTCTTAACAAAAGCTGATTAAGGCCACAGTACAGCAAAATTACATTAGTGTGAATTACATCAGCCCTGAATTAAGTAAGAATTTCAGATAACATCTCTTGGCTTTTGGATTATGCCTAATTTATCATGGGAAGAATTATGAGGAAACTATCAGGAAAATTAGGTTCACTCTGCTGTGCTGTTCATGTTTTGTCTATAAGACAGCCCTCATTACAAACTCTCACTAAACAGATTTAGGCAGAATGCAACTTTTTGCCAATTTCATGCATTTACATGTTGAAAAGCACAAAATTCATGTACAAAAACTGAAAAATGTGCTTTAAAAAAATCCAGACTGACGATTAAAATTAAAGCTAATAGAGCAATACAATTTTCCCAGGAGGTAATTTTTTCAAATTTTATTTCAAGAGCTTGATACTGCTGAAATCTTAAACAGATTTTGGAGGTTTATTAAAACGTCCATTGGATGAGGATTTTAAGGAACGCTTGTCAAAACTTTGATATGCAATGTGGTTTTGTACGGCTGGGAAATATAGTAAATGAAGTAGAATGAGAGGCTTAGATTGGAGGCTTTTGAAATTTGGGTGTAGAGGAGGATGCAAAGCAAAACAAATGAGGAAGTGCTAGGCATGGTGGGAAATGAGAAGGAACTGTAGTGAGAATTTCTATGGAGATGAGAATTGGATACAGAACATTTTGATTGACAATGGTATGTTGAAGTCTTAAAGAAGGGCAGACATTACGCAAATGAGGAAGTTTAGTTAAGAACCAGTAATTAAAATTGTATTATTTGATCTATGTTACTTATACACAGTGTTAAGCTTTTTGTTTCTCTTTTGACTACTTCATGCAAATGTTTCTTTTTCGAATGGTCAATGAATATTATTATTATTGGGCAATAAAGGATGAAATTAGTGAGTTACTGCTACTTAACTAGATTTATTTATGCTGTAAGTACAATCATATCACTAAATATAGAGTTAAATAGTGAAAATTAATTGAAGATGGAAGTCCTACACTCAGGATAACTGTTTGACTTTGTAGTAAAAAAAAACAACTGTCTTAAGTAGATGAAATGATGTACTTAAGTAATTCATAAGTAGTTTTCAAAAGCCAGATTTATCTGTTCATAGAATACCCATCATTGTATTACAGGTTCATTGCATTCGATTGTAAGGAGTCATCCAGATATTAAACTTTGTTTTGTGAATATGTAGTGCTCTGTTCTAATTATTTCAGCATCTTTATTTTTTAGCTGAGACTTCACAACTAGTCATGCAAGAAGGTCAAGAGGATATTAAACATGAACCCGAAGTGGTGATGGATGATGATGCTTTTATTGCATTTGCTCGGGTGTTTAGTGGAAATCTCAAGAGTGGACAGCAGCTATATGTGCTAGGACCCAAGCATGACCCTTGTAAAGCCTTAGAAAAGGTATGAATGGGATTAACTGAGGTCCAACATTGTGCTAACTTCTTGAGTCCTAATGCATGGCATTAAATACAATTTATGTTTATTACAGTTCAAAGATGGAAAAGAGGTTGATCCATCATTGGTATTGAAGGATCTAAAGTCAGGACAGCATATTACCGTGGCAACTGTTAATGAGCTATTTCTTTTGATGGGGAGAGAACTTGAAGCATTAGAAGAGGCACCTGCTGGAAATATAATTGGTATTTATTTCTCAAAGGAAATAGTCTCATAACATAAATTAAATGTTGATGTTACCCTATATTCATTTCTAAACAAGTATATCTGATTTAAAATCCAGAATTACAATTTTGCAGAAATATTTTATATTTTTATAACTGCCAAAGTATTTCATTGCACTGGAAGGAAAATAAGTCTACAGGCTGTATGCTTAGGTTACTAATGAACACTTGTTCAAAATGTTATGAAAAAGACAAGGTGGTTCTACTGAAAAATGTTCCTTGAGATATAAGGAGATTAATTCAGGAAAATCTTTATTATTTCTGTTGAATTTCAACATTATAATAAAAGCCTTGTTATCATTGTGCATAAAGGTAAAGTTGACATTAAATTCTTAATTTTAATTCAACATACTATTCTCATTAAATGTTGATGAATAATAAACATTAATCGTCACATTATCTGTGCATCAGTATAGTTCATAAGTTAAAATTAGATGTACACAGGAGACAGAAACAGGTATTTAAACCTATTTATTTAAAATGCCCTGTTAAAAGTGATTTTTTTGGTACCAAATAAATGTTGGGTTTATTGAATTATTAGTGAGAGTGTTAAGTAGGTACTTCAACATTATGTGTAGTTGAACTTTTTGTAGATGAAATAGTGCAATTTTAAATTTTCTCTCCCCAGGGATTGGTGGATTGGAGGAGCATGTGTTGAAGTCTGCAACTTTGTCCTCGAGTATAGGCTGCCCGTCATTTAGGGAGTATCATTCGTCATTGCTCGGTGATATGCCAATCTTTCGTGTGGCAGTTGAACCATGCCATCCATCAGAAATGGCAGCATTGGTAAGAGGTCTTCGGTTACTAAATCAGGCGGATGCTGCAGTTCAGGTCCTTGTGCAAGAGACTGGGGAGCATGTGCTGGCAACTGCAGGAGAAGTTCATTTACAAAGGTGCCTGCAGGATTTGAGGGAAAGGTTTGTTTCTCTTGTATTAATCTCCTTTCTGACATGGGTTGGTTGAACGACTATGTGTTCATGTAGTTATGTTTTGAATATTTATCATCCCGTAATCAAGAGACAGACCTTAAAATACACTTGAATAAAGTCTAAATTCCTGGACTTTAAAATAATAAATGCAGGAGAATATTTTTTATACTTTATTTACATTACATCATTATACAATTACATGAACTTTTAATTATTGCTAAAAAATAATTGAGATAGAAACTTAATTTTTATTTGTTATTCGTAAGACTTCTCTACATATTCACCATCCAGAGTTATACATTTCTCCTAGGGTTTCTTGACCTTTTGAAGGTCATCATTGTGGAACTCAGCAGGTTGAATTGAAAACCATTGCTCCACCTCTTGCATGATGTCATTCAGTTGCCAAATCTACGACCCCACAATGGTTTTTGAGTTCTGGGAATAAGGAAAAATCACTTGAGGCAAGATCTAGAGAATAGGGTGAATGTGACAAAATTTTAAAGCTACATTGATTGTTTGATTGTCAATTAAATGGTAGGTAATGCTGTGTTTGCTTCTGAAAAGGAGTCAATAGTTGTGGAACCAAGCATGCTGACACCTTTGACATTTGCTGTTCTTCATAAATAAATATCCACTCACAGCTGTAGCTAAGATCAGTGTCATTCATGATTATTTGGTTGGTTGCTCTTTGGTCTAATCAAATCAAGTCCTCCACTTTCTTTACTGTGGCAGCATCGTCCATGAGTGATGACTTTCTTGGTTCATCTATGAGGGACATGTGACTTGTTTGGAAATTCTTTTTCCCTTTTCATACATGTGTCATATGATGCTCTGTCATTTCCATAAATAACCATTATTTCATTGTGGATTTGCCAGGCACTGTACCCTTTAAAATGAAGGAACAATCACACTGCAAGCCTTAATATTCACCATACTGTGAGTTACTTCAATCTATGGTTTCCTGAAACAATACAAAGCAACATCAATAGCTATAGTTTACAACAATATGTGCATAAGGATCAGTGAATACGCAGAGTAAATTTTATCCAAATATCTCGGTTATTTCTTAGTAATAATTAATTAAAAACCATTCCCCCACTTATTTCACTATCTGAAATTTGTTTTTGTTTTCTTGTGAGTCTCTGAATGAATTTGTATGAGATTTAAAAATTTGAATTACTAGTTTTATTTTCAATTATTGTGGTTACTTTGCTATTTTGACGTCGAGGAACTAAAAATGTTAATAGATATAAATTATGCAGACATTACAAGAAATGTTGTTTACATTATATGATGAATATTATTATCTTAACACAAATTTACTAAGAATATCTATGTGCTCTCTTTATTTTAAAATTATAGTAATGGTTGTTTAGAAAAATCTATTATCAAATTTAATTTTGTTTTATTTGAAAGATTGTAAGAGCCATCATAAAAATAATGAAGGAAAAATGTCTGATGTGACTTTTGTTTAGCGATTCAGTGATTATCTGATGTCGATCTGCAGCTGTATTAATTTGGGATTCCCCTGAAAGGAGTATTTATATTACTTTTTTTTTAGATATGCCAAGATTGAAATAAATGCCTCAGAACCAATTGTACCTTTCCGAGAAACAATTGTACTGCCTCCAAAAGTAGATATGGTGAATGAAGTCATACAGGAACAAAATACATCAGTGAAAAAGGTTAGTAATTGAAATGTTTGCTCTTTTGACATCTTTCAGAGTATTACAGGTATGTACTTGTTGTGAACAACATTGAAATTTTGTTAGTAATATGTAGAGTCCAACCAGTCTAATAAACTCTTCAGCACTATGGAAAGAATATTGATATGTGGACATATTTTTTTTTGGAAAGGTTAGCCAATTCTTCTGTAGTAGTAATTTAAAACTATGTGAGGTTGATTGGTTGATGACTCCTAAGTATTTTTGCTGAAATAGTATCTTTCTCAGGAGAATGCTTGTATTACTCCCTCTAAGTTGTTCATGGCTCTTTGTTCTTTCGTGTGTTTTCACTAATTTCAAAACAAGGTAAAATCTCATGTTTCCATTTGCCTCATTAGATTTTGTGTGCAAGACAGAGGAGGAGATATAGAGCAATAGGTCCTAAGTGCCAAAAAATCAGGGTATTTGGTTGCATAAAACCCTGTGGATTTCAGTTCATGTATTGCCTGCATGAATAAAAAAGTAGCATTATTTGTTCTTTGTTGAGTTTAAGAATTCAGTGGTGCAATGGAACACTAATATGGAATAGCATATTAAGGAGTTGTGTTAAATAGGCTCCGTATAATTTTTTCCACGAGGCTCAGATTAGAGGAAAGTAGATATCCTCTATGAATAATAGAGCTAAGGTCTTGACTTTGCTTTAAAATTTGCCAATTTCAAATTAACATGTCAGTAGAAAATTGAAAGAATCAAAAAAGAATGTGAAGTCAATACATTTCCATAAATATTAACGCATAAGTTTATTTAAGTTTTACTTTTCAAAAATATCTTAATAAGATTGGTTATTAGTTGCATATCTTTAATTTTCAATATGAATGTGAAGACCTATTTTTAACAATTTCAAATTATACCAATTCATAGGCAAAAGAAGATAGTTCTGATGATGGTGGCCTCATAACAATTACTACTCCAAACAAGCGGTCCATTTTAAAAATTCGAGCTGTGCCCTTACCAGAACCTGTGACTGATATTCTTTTGAGTAATGGAGATGTAATTAAAGCAATGGACAAATATCATGATCAACAGAAAAAGGTTGATGAAGTCAGGTCTAAAATGGATAAGCTTAGATTGGAAAGTGGTCCACACAATGCTCCATATACTCCCACCAGTTCTCTTCCTGAAGGAATGTTGAGTGCAGTTGAAGATCTTAGAATGAAATTGAAGAAAGAGTTCTGCAATGCAGGGAAAAGTTGGGAAGGTGCTGAAAATAATATATGGAGTTTTGGACCTAAACGTTGTGGTCCCAACATACTGCTCAATAAAATCCAGAATGCACCTAATTTGAGCTTTTGGAGTGAGAATGAGGCTCCAAAAGAAATTTTAGATCCGAAAGTTGAACAGCTCTTTAACTATAGTAGCAGTTTTGTAAATGGTTTTCAACTTGCAACTTTAGCTGGTCCACTATGTGAAGAGCCAATGATGGGTGTTTGTTTTGTTGTTGAGGAGTGGGCTGTTTTGGAACTCGCAGAAGATGAAACTAGGTAAGTTCAATTGATTTCATTAAATTATTTAGATATTTAATGACCTTTAATGGCTGGTAAAAGTGAAGAAAGCATGTAGTGACTTGGTTTTGGGTGAGAATTGCTTAATTAGCAAACTAAAGTGAAAGGGAAAATTGTCTTCCATTATGATATAATTACATAATTGATTTTTCACCTCAAAACTATAAGTCACCCTATCTAGGCTGCTCTTTTATTTTTTTATCAGTTTTTGTTTTAATGTGTACCAGGTTTGATGGAATATTAGATGAACTGGTACTTGTAAATAAGATGCCCCTTCATTACAGTTGGGCACACTAAAAAAAATGTTTAAACCATCTGCATGAAATTTTGACAACTCATCAACTTAAGTTATATTTCCTAAAAGTTCTTACGTCTAAGAAAAGGGGTTAAAACAGGGAAGAAGGTTGAGAAAATGGACTGTAGAAGAATTAACTGGATGAAAACGGAAGGAGAACCAGGCTGCAGTGGAGAAAATCATGAGTGAGGGAAGGAAGCTGGGTACAATAGGAGAAAAATAGGAACATATCGAAAAGATATATCAAAAGCCACAAATGAAACAATTATTAATTAAATACATTAAACTATTTTTATTGATTGCATTAAATGATCTTTTATGACTATTTTAGGATGCCATCTAATCCTGGACTAAAATTGTTAGCAATTGCACAGCAAAACTGACAGCAACATTACAGAAAATGCAGAAAAGGACTGAATTAGTTAAAAAAGGAACCTGGAATGATAGGACAATGTTGAGGGTGCAAAATTAGACATTATAAAGTGAGGAATAAAGAGAGGAAATATTACTGTGTTAGGCTTGTGCAAGCTGAGATAGAAGGTTAGCAGAGATTACTGGAGTGATAGTTATAGAGTAGGAAGCGGAGGGGACAAGAGCCAGCAAGGGTTGGCAATAGTATTCAACCACAAGGTAGGAAGAAGTGAGATAAACATAAACCAGGCAATTGGTAGAAGGTTATTAGTATAGGTAAAAGTTGAACCAACAAACTTGGCCATTGTTCAGATCTACCTGCCACCACACAAACGTGCAGAGGAAGAGGTCGAGGGGGTATATGATCAGGTAAAGGATATAATTGTGAATGTTCCTCCAGGGAAACTTTTGAGAGAGATGGGGGATTCGAACCTGATTGTAGGTGAAGGAGGGAATTGTATTGAGATGAGATGAGGGACTAGGGTTTAGGAACAAGGAAGGACCACGGGAAGAAAGTAATACAGTTCTGTAGGAGACAGTAAGCCAGGGGACTCAGAAAGGTATCAGTTAGACTATAATATGGTTATTCCTGGATTTAGGAACAGTGTGATCAATTCGCACAGTTTCCTGGGAGCGGATGCGGACTCTGACCACAATTTGGTTGACAATGTCATGTTGAAGAATGTGATAGAGGGGATAATGTTAGGCAAACAAAGTAGGAATAGGAGAGGGGTGCTGGAAGGAATGAAGGGAAAAAGTATACAGAGATGAAAAGGAGATTATTGTAGTGTAGGATGTTGGGTTGTGTTTTGCTACAAGAGGCAAGAGAAATATTTGTTAGTTGTGCCCATCCAAAACTTACCTTAAATGGTAGATTACTGATGATAATAATATTTATACCCACCATTTAATTTCAATTAGTATTTCAGCTAGTGTATCTATAAATCCATGGGAAGAACTGGAGGTAGGAATGAAAGTCGGAGGGGAATTCGTAAAATCGGTTAGGTTTGCTGATGACCAAGCATTAGTTGCTCAGTCAGCCAAGGGGTTGCAAGCATTGTTGAGTGAATTGGAGGTTCAGTGCGATAAATATGGGATGAGAATCAATATTAATAAAACAAAGGTTATGCAATTTTCCAGAAAGAAAAAGGCTAAGCTAAATATTAAAATAGGCGGGGAAAAAATAGAGCAGGTAGAACAGTTTACATATCTCGGAAGTGTTTTGGACCAATACGGTCAAAGTGGTAGGGACGTAAGGAGAAGAATTGCGCTAGGCAAGTAGGCTTTCTCAAGGAGGAGGGAGTTGATGATGGGGACGTTGAGTAGGGGTGTTAAGACAAGACTCGTAAAAACTCTGATACGGAGCGTAGCTATGTACGGCGCGGAAACGTGGTCGCTGAAGCAGGAGGATAGACGTAGATTGGAGGCTTTTGAAATGTGGGTGTGGAGAAGAATGGAGAAGGTGAAATGGACCAAAAGGAAAACAAATGAGGAAGTACTAGAAATGGTGGGGGAGGAGAGGGGTTTGTTGAGAGAAATCCTATGGAGGCAGGAAAAATGGATGAAAGGCATATTGAGCGGTAGTGGAATGTTGAAGAGAGTAATAGAGGGGAGAATGTTGGGCAAGCGAGGTAAGGGTAGGAACAGGATAGGGATATTGGATGGGATGAAGGGAGGAAAGAAGTACACCGAGATGAAGAGGGACCTGATATAGATTAGTTTGCTAGGTGGGGAGTCACAAAATGTTTATTTGATAGTTGTGTCCATCCAAAAACCTACCTTAACCAGTAGATTACCTAATAATAATCTATAAATCATATATCAAAGGTCAAAAATAGGAATCAGAATGTAGTAAATGTTTACTGTTTGAATATAAGGGATGAAAATGTTGAATTATGTGTATTTACAGGTACGTGTATATAAAATGATGAGAATTATTTGTTTTGTAGTGAAATTGGTGCCACTAGCATGCCATATGGACCCTTCTCAGGTCAGATAATGTCAGGAGTTAAAGAGGCATGCCGGAAAGCTTTTCAAGCTCAACCACAACGACTCATGGCTGCAATGTACAGCTGTACCATCCAAGTGAATGCTGAAGTTCTAGGTAAGTGATTGATTTTTTCTATGAAGTTTGCAAGATAATAGGAAGTCTAGACAAAAATCATTGTTCAAAATATATGTATATACATATTATACATATTGAACACCAGAATGTGTATTTGGCCATTGTGGCTCATCTCTTTCTTCTGGCTATGGGTGCCACGAAACGCACTGTTCCTATCCTTTATGATGTTGTGTGATTGCTAACCTACTGTCCTTTCCTCTTATGTGTTGTGTATTTATCCTTTGGTCGATGAAACAGCTCCCTAACATCATATCTTGGCCATAGAATCAGGGTACTTGGTTGCATAAAGACCCGCAGATTTCAGTGTAAATTACGTTTCCTCGATAGCTCAAGTAGTTAGAGCATCAGCTGGGCATGTCAAAAGATCTGGTGTTCAAGTCCTGGTCAACGAAATATTTCTGCGCTTATGATCTGCTCGATTCTGCCTTCCCCTCCTCTCCTAGGTTCGTCCTTTATATGTGTTCCTATCCCTTTTCCTCATATATATTTCCATGTGAATGAATATACTATATATAAAAACTTAATTGACATAAAATCTCCCATCCTAACACAGCTTCTATCATTGGGCATTAGTTTCTAATGAAATGTGCGATTAAATATTTTTAACATGAATTTTGCTATCCCAAGCATGATATTCTCGATCAATTCCACCAACTCTTTGAAGTTTTATTGTACAGCGGAACCTCGTAATGCGAACATGATCCATTCCACAACCTTTCTCATAAAATGAAACACTCAGGAAGTGAATCATTTTTTTCCATTTAAAATAATGTAAAATATGATAATGTGTTCCATGCTGAAAAAATAAATGTTGTGCAAGGTTTATCCAAAGAAAATCGTGGTTCACATTCACCTTTTCTACTATTGTGGAATGAAACCACCGTGAATCCAAATTCAATTTGTAAAAAACAAAAAAGCTTCAAGGTTCTTTAAGTTACCAATGAAGTTCTCTACTGGGTTTGAGTTGGAGCTCGCTGCTTCACCTTGACTTACAACACTGGGAGTGCCGGTTCTTCCCTTAAACTTTTCGAACCACCCAAGGCTTCACTTAAATACTTCTTTTTCATCCATTGATGATCCTGGCATTTTCTTTACGAGGTCAGCAAAAAGCACTTTTTCCTTCTCAAAAGTAATGTTCTCATTAATAGCATTGCCTTGCAATTGTTTTTCGTTTCATATGAAAAGTATTCATATGAAAAGTAACCTTTCAAGCATCATTCAGAATATGTAACTATTGCATAGATATTGTTGTCACTACCTTGAAAGTGTTTATCGCCTCAATTTTTTTCTTGTCCTTGAGGACAATACAAATTGTTGATGTCAACCGAAAGTATGTGCATGATAGATCAGCTATGCTGATACCTCGTTCTTGCTTTTGAATGAGTTCACTTTTTATTTCAATGCATCATTGTGATTCTTTTTTGTTATTACATATCAAGTTTACTGTCCATGTTGGTTCATTAAGCAATACAGGGTTTTCACACAAAACATTGGTAACAATGTTTTCCTGATGTGTGCGTGAAGTGCTGAATCCAGACATTGGTGAAGTGTGTGCATGATCGCAAATTGTATTGACATTGAAGAGATGACAGTGTCCTCAATTATGATTGAAAATTTGGTGATGCAAAAAAGCTGTGCTAAATTCATCCTGAAGGTCTTGACAGATGATCAAGACCACAGTTGAGTCTCTGCTTGTGAAGGAAGACCTTCTACAACAACATCGCAATGATTCCTCAACCCCCTTTCAGTCCCGATTTGGCTCCAGCAAACTATTTCCTGTTCCCAAAAGTGAAATCCTCCCTCAAAGGACATCACCATGGGACCCTATGTGGCATCAAAGAAGCTTACATGCATACCCTTAAAGGACCTTATGGAATCCACTTACCAGGGAACTTTCAAGTTGTGGAAAAGCCACAGGGTAAAAGTGTGCCAATGCTCAAGCGATGTACTTTGAAGAATTTTGAGGCATTGTAGCAATATCTGAAATAAATCTATTTCTCCAAAAATTTTTTCAATACTTTTTATACAAACCATGTAGAAGAAAAGATGAAGATTGTTCATAATCCTAGAAAATGTGTATATAGTTTTCTTTGAATAAACTTTATATATTATTTATTTTAATGGAACACATTATCTTACTTTACATTAATCTATCTATATGGAAAAAGAAATGGACCAAAAGGAAAACAAATGAGGAAGTACTGGAGATGGGGGGTGAGGAGAGGGGTTTGTTGAGAGAAACCCTATGGAGGCAGGAAAAATGGATGAAAGGCATATTGAGCGGTAGTGGGATGTTAAAGAAGGTAATAGAGGGGAGAATATTAGGCAATCGAGGAAAGGGCAGGAACAGGATAGGGATGTTGGATGGGATGAAGGGAAGAAAGAAGTACACAGAGATGAAGAGGGACCTGATGTAGATTAGGTTGCTGGATTGGGTTTTGTTTGGAGCTACAAAATGTTTATTTGATAGTTGTGTCCATCCAAAAAACCTACCTTAACCAGTAGATTACCAAATAATAATATGGAAAAAAGTGTTTCCCTTATTGAGTGTTTTACTTAACGAGAAAGATTCTGAATACGGTTATGCTTGTTGTGTGAAGTTCCACTGTATTTCATATTATGCCAACCATTCCTCGAAATTGTTCACAGCTATCTTTAGCTGGTTTTTTCAATTAGGAATTAATTTTTTATTTATTAAATGTTGATGCAGGTACTCATATGAATTTTATGATAAATGATGTGATTGGACATATATCTAAAAGTCATATATTTTTTAAAATGAAATAATATGTCAAGGCAGGAAGGAATCAAAAGAAATAATTATTGTTTTGACACATTGAAAATGGATACGTGCTGCCATCACTTCCAATTATCTTGTAGTATCTGTAAAATTGCGAAACCATGTATTTAATTGCATTGAAATTTTTCCTGAGAATTAGATGTGTGTGTGAGCAAGATCTATACCAATATATTTAGTGACTTGTTTAACTATCAACTTGTACAACTTGTTGTACAACCTAGAGAGCATGTAATGGAGGTTGGATTACTAGTGATGTCCAAAATTTATTTGTTGTCATTACGTAGCTACCGTGATCAAAGACATTGGTTGTTGTTTCTTCTGTCGGGAAACATTTTTGAGTTAAGTCTTTATGTTTACTCTCTCCCTCTGGTTTCTACGTATACTTGCAATCGTTACATGTCAGTAAACAAAATTCTTTCACTTGTTGAAACTTTTTCTTACGTGGACATATTTGAAAATTGTCATCTTTGCTTTGCCTGTAGGCTATTTTCTTTTTATACATAGGTTTATTTTTCGGTTGCTCCTTTTCAATTCTTATCTCCTCTATGAAGCTAGAATTCAATTAGTTAATTTCATATTTCTAAGTATAGCTATGTCGTCCATTAGCTGTGGGATACTTACTATCTTTCCTTTTGTTTGTATTTTGACTCTTTTTTCCTTTATCTTATTTATTGCTTTTGTGTTGTTAAACTTGTAGATTAATAAAGGTAATGGGACAAGTTTTGACTAATTGACGCTGATCTATAGGAAGAAAACTTAGCTGTTCACCTTTTGATTACTCTCTCCGTCATTCAAGTCCATTTTGATGCATTCTTTTAGCGATAACAGACATGGCTTTATAGGTGAGCATCAAAGCTCAAATATTAAACTCTATGCTGTGCCAGCTTTACACTTAAGGGCATTAAATGTTGTGCCTCCTGCAATTTCCCTTGAAAATCAGTGCCCAAAAAGTCTCACAATGTAGAAATAGGGCTGAGGATGCCGTGGGTCATAAATATTTGATCCTCTAGTTTATGGCTGAATCCTATCTATGCCCAATAGCCGTGTAGTTGTGTCTGTAAAAAAATATTTGGTCATACTTTTGGTTACAATAGTATTTAATGCTTTTAAATCCATTTTTTTAAAATTCATACTTCAACAGGGAAATCATAATTATTATTTTATGAAAAGCAGGTTAATTAGGGGGAGAAAGAACTGACTGAGAGTAAGATCATTCAAATTTTAGGAGACTTTGGTCTTTTGTAACTCTTAAATACATATAGCTTTCTGCAAATTTTTTGAAGTAGCTACTTAAGTAATTATTGTCAACATATGTACTTACCTGATATTATTGTCTGGATAATTGTCTTTCCAGGATTTGTATTTACATCATTTACACAAACTATATATTTGAATTTATATTCTAGTGTTGTGAATGCTGTGCTCAGCATCTTTGTCCCATACAGATACAAATGGTATCATTGAGGTGTCAAACAAGCTCATTCTGTAACAATTTCCCCATTGTGGTACATTAGCACTTCGACATAATTAATTCGTAGAGATTGGTTTTGCTGCGTTTTTTGTCAGACTATTTGTTACAGTGTTGTAACAAATTGTATTTCATGAACTACCTTGAAATAATTGATTGCAAATAAATAATAGGTTTTATTTACAATTTTCTTTCAATAATTTACATATGACATACATGATGCAAAGTAATTTAAACAGAATAACTCTTTAAGAGTTACACTTTTGGTTGCATAACTCATTGAAAGCTCTTCCTCATTGTCTTTCTGGCCATTCAAAATATTGTTGAAGAGAAATAGGATCTGGTGACATGATATGTTTTCTTTGATATGCCTCATCATGGCTAGACATCCTTTCTCTTAGGTTTCAGGTATTTTATTTTGAGTAATCTTTCCTTATTTGTATCTTACTTTTACAATGGAATTCTCCACATTTGGATTTCCTGGCAGCCCAAGTTTTTGAACCATAAATTATGTAAACCCTTGAATTGGTTAATATACCTTCATAGGATTCCATTCAGGTCAGGAAAATTGGGCAAACGTGGAGGGAATTAAATTGGGGATCCTAAGATGTGGGTTCCTTTGTGTGTACTCAAATTCAATTGGACATAACTTAATCATTATCAGAAAATGTACCTTGCTTACTTCAATTTCCTCAAGATGCACCTCTGATTGAGAACTGTCCAACTCACATAATTAGATAAAGTCTTTGGACCCCTTGTGCGTCACATGCATACAAAAAATGAAGGCAGTTTAGTAGTGATTGTTGAACTTCAAATTAAATCATCCTATTTGGTCCCTGCTTGGAGCACCATTTTATGTTACTTCATGCAGAAACACCATAAGGTATTGAATGCCGTGTGTCTTGAGTTACTGTCTGTATCACTACACTTACTGGTGCCAAAGATCACTTATTTGGAAGTTTTAAATTTATGGCTGTTGCTAGAGTGATGAATCTAACTGCATCTGTTGTGCCAGAAGATTTGCCGATCTCCATGGAAAAGGCGTTGCAGTATCTGTAAAGAAATAAGATGATTTTAGTTTTTAATTTGTTCAATTTAAATTTCCACTGGATTTATTCGTTAGAGAATATTTTTCAGCTTTTCTGTGTTGATTCATTTTTTTAACAGTGTTTTGGATCCTCGGCTGGTCCATTGATGCTTCCTAATGATGTGTCCAATGTAGAATACAAAGAGGAAAAAATACATCAGTGCAGGAGAGCTAAAAAACTTACTATAGTAGCATGAGTTTTTCTCTCCTGAATGGGAAATCCATGTTGGCATGGGGGAGATGTGGTGAAGTGAGATTATAGTGATTTTACATTAAAATTTTGGTTAACATAAATTTGATGCACTGAATGGTTGAGGCCTTAACTTTGTAGAAATCCATGTTTAACTTAAGAAATTAAATATTATCTTTGCTTTCTACAGAAATAAAACTTTATTTGTCGACTAGTTTCGTTTACACTGTAACATCCTCAGGACTAGTGATACAATGTACATTTTGTCTGAGTTATATACTCGGTTGGGTAGGGGTAGCGGATGGGAGGGTGTAATTAAGGAGAAAAAGGGGGGGGAAGAGGGAGGGAAGAGCGTGGGTCTGTGTCATGGGGTTTTCGGGTGTAGAATAGGAATATTATTTAATATACAAAACTTTATAACAGAATATTATTTCGAATTATAATATTTTATTATTGTGTTTTAAGTTTTGGATATGGCAATAATTTGCCATTAAAGAAACAAGTGTATATGAATTATCAGTGCACTGCAGGTCTACCATATAGCGCTCATTAGTTATTTTATTTTGTAGGCAATGGATATAATTCTAGTGGCATTCCAATTGTTTAAAAGGCCATGATGACTTTCATTTTTAAGTTTTCTAAATTCTGCTTCAAAGTGGAAGAATACTGAAGATAAGGAAAATATTTGCAATTATTCATTGTTATAGAAGCATTTGACTAAATGGGGGTCTAGGTAAAGAGGATAATGACATGACTGGTTGAGATATTGATGTTGATTTGAAGGTTGGTTAGAAATGTTTTCGTCTTGTGTCGTTTTTGTTAGAGTGGTACACATTGTCTTGTGATTAGTGTGTCATCCATGCATTACCTTGGAAAGAATCAAAATCTTGACTACTGTGGGCAAAATGCCAGCTGTTCTCTGCAAATAACGGCAATGGTGTTCTTCTTAGACGCATTGGTCTTGAAGATCTGCCTCTTGTTGGAATAGATGGTGTTTTTCTGTATGTTGATCTAACACACATCATTCCATAAACTCGAATCCCTGGAACACTTGCATAGGTTGGCTGGTCATGTGTCATTGGTCCCTCTGTGGAAGAATTCATCACATTAACTTAATGCCGTTTGCATAAAATTTTCAGTGTTGCATTTAATTTTGATCTTTATAAATGAATGGCTAAATATAACTTGGAGGTACCATTACAATAGTCTTTCATGAAATTAAGTGTTGTAAGAATCGGCTTTCCACTAAGGTTTGCATTTATCAGGAGCTATTATTGTAGTTAATATCAAATATTTCTATTACACAGCTTCATATGCATATTGATCACATTTTAATTGAATTATAATTATTAATTTGTTCAAACATGGAAATGTAATTAGGTGCAGAAAACCATGCTGATGGTCCTAACAGTATATCGTCATCAGTATTTCAATCCAATGATTGGCTTACTGCAGGCCTTCATTCTGCTCTATTTAATTATTCTCTCAATCCCTGATACCTCCTCTGATTTATATCCTCCTTAATTTGTCCTATATACATGTCTCTTAGCCTTCCTCATAGAATCTTCCCTTGTGTTATATTCCTAATCAATCCATTGTGCCTCAATGTGTGTTCAATCCATCTATTTCTTCTTTGCCGTAGAGTTCTCCATGTGGTCTTATCCTCTTTTGCTCTTCTATATACTTCCTCATTCCTTACTTTGTCTGTCCATTTAATTTTCATCATTCTCCTCCAGCACCATCTTTCAAGGGCTTGTATTCTTTGCTGGTCCGCTTTTCCAAGTCTTGGAACCATAGAGAGCCATGCTCCACATGAAAGTCTTGATAAATTGCTTCCTTGTTTCAAGCCTTAAGATCTTTGAGCATAGTAATTGTCTTTCCTTCATGAATGCTTTCTTAGCTTGGACTATTCTTCGCTTGATGTTGGTCGACCTTCTTCCATCCCATGTTATGCTGCTGTCCAGGTATATGAAGGATTCCACTTGCTCTAGTTTCACCCCTCATATTGTGATATCTGCATTCAGCTTCTCTCTTCCACATACGAGGATTTTAATTTTCTTTTTGTTGATATATACTGCTATTTTTTCAATTCTTGGCTATTGAATATGTAGCCTGCCAAATATTATCACCTACAGTTAAAATGGTCTTACTGAGCTGTTGAAAAGGAGTTGGTCGACAATGAGTGTAGCATTTTTGATTGAAAGGCAGGAGAATCTTTGGAAATCCACAAAATATTTATTTCCTAGGACTATTTTTGACACTTGAAACCATCATTCACTGGAAAAAATAAGTTATTTTAATGTCCCATAATTGAAGGCAAGAAACAGCAATGTTGGTGAAAATGTTTATTTACTGTCATTCTGTTTTGTGAAATTTTTCTGAAATTTACAGTCAGTGCGCTTTGATATTATCATCCTTACTCCTGAAAAAGAATTTAAACAATAATGAGCATTGTAGAAAATAGGTTATGGAACCGAATGAATTCAGTTTTCAGTAAGGACAGTAATAATATGAAAAGTATGTGACTTGGCATTTTATACAGGAGTTGGAGGTATTTAATGAAAAGTTTGCTCAAGTCTATGAAATATTCATCCCTGGTTGCCATTAAATAGGAAAATAATTTTCCAAGAGTTGCTCTGATCTTTCTTAGTTTCTATTCACATTTTCAAGTATAACACTTATTAAGTGGCCACTCAAACCCTGCGAATGTTACTCACCCAATATGCTCCCCTTTGGACACCTGCATATGACCAGGTAGTGGGATTTTCCCGTTCTCACATTCTGTAGGGCCAGCAAGGACCAGTCACGTGGTGGTCTGCACTCTCGCATCTCCGAAGTGAGCTCACATGTCTTCACCATCGTCAAGGGCTGTTAGGAGAAAAAAAAATTCTTTAAGGTTTGCTCTTCTTCAGATTGGAAACCTGTAATTCCTCTTTGTACACTGGTATCATATTTCTATTTCTGGATGCATATGGTGGCTTATTTATAAAATTGAGGTGTAAGAAATAGTTGAAATGTTTTGTTTATGTTAATATTCCAATTCTCCAATGGCCAGGCAGTTTGGAATTAGTAGCAGGAATTGTTTGATGGATTGGCCCCATTTGTGCTATCATCTGTTGCAGAATAATTCAAATTGTTTGAAATATTTATCATGAAATATTCCATCTGCAAGTTTTTTCTTCCGTAATAAATTTCGTAATTGTAATTTTTTTGAAAAGAATGCCCCAAGGTAACACATCAAGAGAGATGCAGTTTACGTCTACAATTGAATTTACTTGTGCACCGAGATGGCCATTATGACCACTCACACTCTGTTGAAAATTTAAGCAACTTAGAGAAACGTTTTCTTCACTGTTTGCATTGAATGTTAGTTTTTCTTTCTCACCCAAGTCATCCAGTACCACCCTGAATGTCATCCAAGAATTTACCAGAACCATTTATAGAAGCCTTTTAGTAATCACAAATGGTTTTGGTGAGGAGTATCATATGGTGGTTGCAATTATATGGATATTCTATCACTAATGTAGAAAGTCGAGTTTATTGTCAGAGAAATTACTTTTACTCAAATTCTCCCCATATTCGAAGATAGTATCATTGATGACATATCTGTATCCTCAATTCCATGCCGTTAGAATATGAAATTAGTTCATAGTTATTCTTCGTCCTTTCTTCTATCAATAATGTTTCTCACCAGAATTGGAAGCCGTAAAGACAGTAGAAGTTCGTGCACCAATGGTAAAATATTTTCTTATCGTATTAAGGTATTTCTTTGTAGGTTAACGGCTGCGCTCGTTTCTGAAGCGACCGCCGTACTAGTTATTTGACAACTCTCTTTTGTTTCAATGGAAACGTCTAATTCGAAAGTCGTGTAGTAATCTTTAATAGTGATAGAATTGAAGTAATTAATTAAGTATGGAATATTTGGCTGATTTCTTTTATTTAGTTGATATTTATGAGAAAGTTCGTGATGTTGATGATGCCATTGCCAATATTATGAGGATTACGTGGGTGGTCTGAAAAGTTTCCGACCTAACAAATTTCAGAAAAAATGTCTTGTATCTTTGTTAGGTCGGAAACTTTTCAGGCCACCCTTGTACTTCTTTTCTCGTGCTTCGTTCTTCCATGCCTTCTTCGACTTACCTTAAAGAGATCACTATGCTATACTATCGCGTATATTCCGGCGGAATATATAGTGATCATTTCAGCTACAAGATTTGTTACTCGAGACTAAATACCCATTGTAGAACGTCTTTAAGGGTCTTCAAAATGAATTATTGAATGAAGCATATGTTTCACAAAATTGACATGAAAATCGGGAGCGCATTCTTTGTTTGCATTCCTGTTTATTTGTAATTACTATTCCATCTACTTCAGATAATCGTAATGTTGTAACGGTTAGTGGGTGCCTTTTTTATGGACGTCGGAATTTGCCTACATGTCATACAGGACATTCTATTAGTACATTAATCCTTGTTGTGCAGAGACTACGTGATTGGACATGTATAGGATGGTAAGGACATGTATTGGACATGGTATAGGTGAAGCCGCGATACGAATAACTCGCGCAAACCAAACTATTAGATACGCCAAGGCATTACAAATGTGTTGACAGTATGAATGACAATGTCCAGTCGTATTGTAGAATATTATTTCCGGATTTTTCAATTGTACCAAAAGTCGGCTTCGTGGTAGTTAATATCTTGTGTAATTACGAAAGTTAATTTAAAAAAATAATAAAAATAGTAATTTATGATCAAGTTTAAATATCATGAGAGGTATAACTGAAGAGTACGACTACGAACATAATGCATACTCGAAGCTGGAAATTATGTATTTATAAACAGTTGCGTGATATTCTTACCATAAAGATTCTCGTTATGATTTTCAATATTCTTTAAAGAAGTAAGTAGGTAATAATCCTTTATATTTAGCCTCCTCCTTGCAGCGACAACATTAACCGTACTGTATTTTGTCGGGACGTTTAAAATCTTTCACTCTACTGAGTTGTTTCGCCGTTTTAACCTGGTGTGATATCATGCCAAAGCAGTTTTTCCGTAAAACCAGAGGAATGACTCATTATAACGTTTGGCAATGTTGCGACTAAATTTCTCTCGATTATTTGCATTTAAAATTTCTCTTACCTTTTCTTAGACCTCCCATCTTATTGCTAGGTTCTAAAGATTTCGGGTTTTTACCACTGCTACTGGCCACAATAGCAGTCTCCAATCGAAAATATTAATTCTAGCATTCCTAGCTCAATAATCAAATGTTCGAATGCGACTGGCGAAATTAGGATCGCGTACCATCCCACCTCAGCTGTCCCGGTTCTCTCCATGTAACCTGCATCATAATAGACTGGAGAGGGTTTCTTGGAAAATATTTGAGGAAACATTCTCGAAATGTATCCAAAGAAAAATTATTTTTAATCTGACATATTCAGCTTAAATGCATTCAGGAAGTGGCGAAATTAAAACTGCATACCGTCCAACCACAGCACATATTTGTTCCATAAGGAGTTCATAGAAAGAGTTCATTACTCAAACGGTTGCAGCAAATCCACGATTATACAGCACAGTTCGCATCAGAACAGTCACGTTCATGATAATATCGTGGTGGTTAGAGAATAGGGCGAAAGATGACCTTTTCAGCCTAGTCTAAATCACGTTTATCACTTAAAAAAACAGTTTTGCCATTTATCAGTGAAAATTTATTTAGCGTGACTAACTCACGCTCCGCTGCCACTCGGAGAGTTGACTGGCTAAATTAAGGGATTACACGCTTAGTTAGCGGCATCATGTATTCATTAATTTAAGTCGTACCTGGTAATGTTTTTCTCGCTTCATTGCGAGTCTGTAACTAATATTGAATTCTCGTTAAGACGTTGCTAACCATCTTCGTGATGCAGTTCGACGGTAAACTCTAATGAAGCAATTATCATAAATGTAAAAGTTATATCGCCATAAAGCCCTTTTAATCGTGAGGGATGGAAACAAGTTCTCGTGGAGAATACGAGGCATCTATAGAGTCATTGAATATATTGCCGTGCCAATAAATATTTTTGTTTTTCCTAAAAGTTATCTTACCTTTTTCTTAATATCGGTCATCAGTTCCATACTGTGTTGGTCATCTGAGTTTAGGCTTGCTGAGCATGGGTCCTTGTTACGTGATGGGCATGCGCACAGAGGCTGCGTGTGATTCAGGCGGACGTATACAGCATTGCATACCTGTTCAAGGGTTTAAGGAAAAATTCTGTTAGTGAAAATTTCTGTTGTTATTGTGGTATTTCGTTTCTGAAAAATATTTGTTGTCAGATACTAGCACTTATGCCCGATGGATCGTAAGAATGATTTAGGCCCGGTTTTGTAATGTCTCGTTTAATTCAATCGTCAGTTAATTTGAGCGTTAACTTAACGTAGAGGTTACCGACAAATCCGATTTTATAAACAAATAAGATTGCTCATTAGTGAATGTAAGCATTGTAAACGTAATGACATCGTCTGTCAGTTATTGAGCTGTTTAGTGGTAGGTTTTGAACTTAGCTAGCGATCGTAAAACTGAATTTTGGCCTTAACCGGATGTTAAAGTTAACCTTCAATTTATGAGACATTATAAAACGTGGCCTTAGTGTAATGTAAAATGCTTTTACGTTAAACATTATTATAAAGGGCCAAGTTCCTCATGAGGCCACTGTATGTAATAGATTTTTGGATCCACGTACGCCTTGCCAGTGGACTACTATTTGTTAATAATGATAATAATAATTCGGCTTTATTCGGGCGAGAGTGAAGCTGTGGCAGTCTTATCTTCCATCTTACCCGTCGTCAGATTCATTCAATGAATATAAAATTACATTTGAGTGCTAAATGATATAAAACAGAACTAGATTATGGTAATCGACTTATAATGAATATGTATGAGTACAAACAGTGTTGAAAGATATTAAAAATTATGGGAAAACGTGAGGAATAATTGATAAAAACTAAGGCGACAGAAGTTTAGAAACTTGTTGTAGGGTTGTAATCTTGAAGTTACAACACGTCACGGGAAGATGCGTACACTTCGTAACATGGGTTTTTGAGAGATTCTTTCCTTCGCCATTGACGAGCGTTCTCAAGTTCACACATGCGTGGAAGGTTTGCGTAGAAACGTAAATCTGTGTCCACAAAAAGCCGAAAAGGAGACCTGTTTCTTTCTGAATTAATTCTCATTAACTTTAGACAAAGAAGAAAATATAGAGGTGCTCAGGAGGTAGGCCAAAGAAATCCTGTTTTGGAATGAACAAAAAGCTATCACAGGCAGATTTCTCATGTAAATTCACTCCTATAATGTTAAATTATTTAGTGGACATGAGATTCTGAGATTAAATCCCGGTCTGGTGTGTTATTTGTTTAGATCGCCTGATTCCCAGAGCTAAGATTCGTGAAATAGAAAAAAGGGAATCGAAAACGTTATTGCACATTGTTATTTGGAATGCGATTTAAATCTGCTCTGCTGTTTATTTTACAGTTTAATTCAGTTCTAAGGAAAGGGCGAAGAAAAGGCAGAGCTACCCCGCTTGGGGAAAAATCTGAGCTAAACCATCCAATAGTATTTATTGATTTTTCTCCCTTTATTTCCTCCTCTGATAATTTTTTTTGGCTCTAATTAAAATGCCGTTATATTCCCTCAGCATAACTAAAAGTTATACTTGTAAGTATGCCACTAGAGAAATACACTTTGGCTGAATTATTCGGGTTACGTGTGGTTGTGAAATTGCCGGGTAAGAAATGTTTTGGTGCATTCAGAATTTAGTACAATTGATTCAGTCTACAAGTATTACCAGCAATGATTGATCAAAATCCTGCTTGTCGTATTCATGAATCCTAATTTTCATCCAGATTTTCGCGTTTATCATTTTGGATTCACTGTGCGTTGTTTTAACTAAGTAATATTTTATTGGTTGGAATACTCACATTCAAGAAGTACACAGAGAAGGAGGAGGAAAACAAATGAGGAAATACTAGGGATGGTGGGTGAGGAGAGGGGTTTGTTGAGAGAAATCCTATGGAGGCAGGAAAAATGGGTGAAAGGCATAATGAGCGGCAGTGGGATATTGGAGAAGGTAATAGAGGGGAGAATGTTAGGCAAGCGAGGAAAGGGCAGGAACAGGATAGGGATATTGGACGGGATGAAGGGAGGAAAGAAGTACAAAGAGATGAAGAGGGACCTGATGTAGATTAGGTTGCTGGATTGGGTTTTGTTTGGAGTTACAAAATATTTAGATGATGGCTGTGTCCTTCCAAAAAACCTACCTTAACCGGTAGATTACCTAATAAATAACAATACTCACATTCATATTAACCTAACATATACTAGAATGTGCCGTACCTATGTAACCCTAAGGGAGAAATTGCGGTCATAAAAACGTAACTACCTCCACCTGGTCAGTATGAGATATAATTACTAGATTGGCACAGTCCCATTGCTGATTTGAGGGATTCGGAGTTACCTATATTGTACCCTCCCAGGACTAAACTTCCCAGTTTAAACGGGTCTGGTTCCACTTATTTAAATAGTCCACCAATTGGACTGGTTTAATTACCTCTGGTGATAGAGTCTATAGTTTCCTACGCCGATGGCGTAGGAATCAATCAAATCCTGTCACTGTTTTTTTTCAGTGGTATTCCATTGCTTCTACTTGAGTTTCATGTACGTACTTCGTAAGCAGTAATCTGTCCATCTGTCGGGCTTTTAATCTGAGAACTCCTTGGTGCCATAAGTTACAGGATAGACTGACGCCGATTATAGGTTTCTCTTAACCTCATACAATTTTACGTATCCTCAATAGCGAAAATTATCCCATTTCTCGTTTTTCCCTGCATTAAAATGTAATAAAATCATATGGTTATCTCCCTTGCTTGAATCATACATTCTCGTCATCTGTAGATGTAATTTAGCAAAGCCTGGAACGTTCAGCACTAGTTCGATTCCAAATTAAATGGGAAGTGCGTTTTTATATTTGCTCTTCCCTCCTTTAACTTAACCTAAGCCCTGTAGAAACAGACGGACATTGCTCTGTTTTCCATAGAAGCGCTAACAGTAGCTGGTATCTTTGCCATAACAATACCTAGTACCCTTCCTAATTTTGCTAACAGCAATATCATTTTTAAATAAAGTTACCTTTATATTCCCTAGCTCTAGGATTCTGCACATTTTAGCATTGTCCGATGCGTTGTCTTACGCGAGGAAAAGATGTCGTTCTGGCACTTCTTGGGCATTCACTAAGCAGTCCTGCGTGTTTTTCTACTTAATGTATTTTCCTACTATACTTCCGTCACGCAGGACGCAAGGTTGGAAGTGTTAGTCCTTAAAGAGTGTATCAGATTTCGTATTTTCTATCCATTTCCTCAACATTCAAACTGCAGTGATTAATTTTTATTTTTCCCTCTTTTAAGTTTTTAAAATGCTTGCTATTTCTGTCACCGGATTTTGAATCTAATTATTGACGATCGAAAACATTAACACTTGGAAGCGTTATATTTATGCTCTTTTTGAATTTGATGCTCTTTTTATTTGTTCTACGTTTTTCGTCTGTTTTGAATAACTGACAAAGGACATGATAGTACTTCTGTGCCATTACTTCCATCTTACCCCTGTAACGTCAGCAGTAATCGTGCTTCTCTGGCGAAAACTGCCAAAGTTCATGCCAGAGTAGCGAGGTTTGTTTTCAAAGGAGCAACTGTTGTAAATGCATTTGGATAGTAGAGTACTACAGTACGTGGGGTTTTCTTTTATTTTTGGAGAAGTATTTGCGTCCTCAATGATTTTTTTATTCGGGGATCAATTGAATCTTAATTGGAACGTATTTCGAAAACCAAATATTTTATACACGTAAGAATAGGCGATCCCTTCTTACCTGCTGAATGGCGCATTCTGGTAAGAGGTAGATGTGCTGATTATGAGGATAGTAGTGGTACTTAGTTATTTTGTTGTATCCTTCCGATGGCTTCGACCCGCTCGACTGACCCTGTAAGGGGAAAGAAAAAAATGCATGAGAAAACTGCGAAGTATTTGGAGTAAACCTCTTAAAATAAACTCTTTTACATCTCTAATTTTCCCTGCAAGGGTTTCGTGGGAAGACGACCGTGGAAGCCTTGCCTCCCCCGCTGCCGGGCACAACACTCGGCCCCTTGGGCCGAGTCTTGCAGTTGCCAGGACTCAACTAAAACTCTTATCTAACGCATTCTCTAGTTATTCACGTTTTAGTATTGTGCCTTTTGGCTGCCATTTTATCATATATTAATTATGAAGTAGGTTTCTTCTACGTCACTAATGTTCAACGTGAAATTTCCCGGCATATGTATTTCGAAATTTCTTTGTGAATCTTTAGAAGTGAAGGGATTTCGTAACCGTAGGTAATGATGTAGGAGCAAATCCCGTGTATAACTTCTAGGAAACATTTATTTTCTATGGTTATGAGGAAAAAACAATGACTTATTGCACTACTATAAATAGTATAAAGTATGAAATTAATCCATATTCGTGTTGTCGTAGAAAAATCATATTCCAGCGAAAATGTAGCATTGACATTGGCATTCTACAGCGGTCCAAATTGTTTAAATTGGTAAAAAATTTATTTTTTATGTGTTATTAAATAGCATTGGACATTTTAATCTGTAACTTGTTTGTAGAGGTACACGAAGTATGCATACACACATGAATCTGCCAACTTAGTTAATGGTAATAAATTTCAAGAAACTGCGCGAGATGCCGCAACAGTAACTTTTAACGGAGTCATCCGCTAACATGCATTTCATTGCAACAATTTCAGAGTGTAAAAATAATTCATCCCGGTCAAGGCGAATTGTTTTTACACTCTGAAATTGTTGCATTTAATGAAAATAGGAAATGGATTGGAATACACCTTTATAATGACGGGCATTTTTGTGTTTACCTTATGAAAAATTGTCATCACGTGCATTATAACTTTGGTCAGATGTTTAACACTCAACAGAATAAATTACATAATCTTCAATTTTCGTCAATTTACGTAAATGTTGGTCATGGTTGGCCAGTAAGTAGTATTATCATTTTGTTATTTTGTATGAAAAATCGAATTTTAAATCTTTCAAGATCCTGCCTAAATGTCTTGTTTCATGATTAAATACGAGCGTCCTGAAATGTTTTAATGATGAGCATATCCTGAAAGTTTTAATCCTTTTCGAAAAAGCTTTGCTCTCTTACCCACATCTTCCAGTTCTCGAGAATAACTGCTCTCACACGGATAAGCCGAAAAGTCATCTTGTGTTACGAACATTGATCTTGGTCTATGCTGGTAGAATGGAGCTTTAGATACGACCAGGATTCGACCCCACTTGCGTTAAAAGGTGAACGCACTGCCACTCTGGTTCGGCGTTTCATCGGGTGAATGAGTCCGCGACGGCTGTTGTCGGAGCGCGTAGGCATTGTCCCGAGCTGTCGGCGCGCCTGTTTTCGGAGACTTCGCTCCATCTCGTCCACCGCCGCGCCCTTTGATCCCTTCGCCTCGTCCGTCCTTCCAGTCTGCTCGCCCCGCCCGCCCGCCCTCCACACCTTCGCAATCCAATTCAATTGTCGAACTCTGAGCTCATCCGACTCGTGCGGGTAACGCGAACTCATTCCCACTTCCTCATTCCTTTCCTCCCCATCCCCCCGCCGACTTCCCTTTTCTCCCATCCTCCTTATACACGATATGCTATATATACGCCATTCCAGAAAGCGAAATAAGGCATCGGACACGATGTCATGGGGCACGCTGCTTGGCACTATGAAGTTTATATGTCACGGGCAGATTTTTAATAGGTTCTTACGAATGCTAAGAAAAATGTTCGCTGCAAATTTGAACGTTGCGAACCATTTCATGAGAAGCTATGCACTGCATTCTTCGCATCCAGTGATGGCCTCCTATTTTCAATTTCGCACATCGTTGCTTCTTCATTTTGTTGGGAAATATCGATAAAGACATGAATTTATTCCTAATTTTTGTTTAAGGTTGCAATAAATTTTTAAGCAAATTCGCAATTACATCGAAGTTTAACTTTATTGTAAGTTCTGTATTATTTACACCATGCCGGCGGTTAAATTTGTCAGTTATATTTACCCTAAAATAGGAAGCATATCTTACGCGTTACGTGATATATCTTGTGCGTTACACACAAACGATGAACGATTTTGAATGTAACGATATATCGTGTACGTTCCACACAAAATGTTTCCTCTTTTAGCAGAGGAAACGTATTTTGCGTGCAACGTACAAGATATGGTCGCGGTAGTCCAGGGGGTAGAGCGTTGGACTACTCACAGTAGGGTTCAATTCCCGGGCAAGGCACTCTGGGCACCTGCAGCTCCACCCAAGTTATGTGATTTATCGGGTGTCAGATCTTCTTGGGAAACCAAAACCGGGAATAATAACTGGGAAAGGAAATGGCCTGATGTGTGAATTTCACAAGCCGTCGGGCTTAGTACTGGGGTGTACTCTACCATCAACCAACCCAACCGACCTTCGGGTTGAATACTGTGTTTATGGTTTATGGCACAAGATATGTCACGTAATGCGTTAGAGGAAAATATTTTGTATGTATCGTATTTGTTTGGTTTACTTCGAAGAGTTGCGTGAGGAATACATCTAATTAAAATCAATTTTATTTGTGGTTAAATTAAAAATACCGTAACTGTGTTGGCATGGCCATCACTTGTGTAATATCTGTGGGAATAATGTACCATGTAGAATAATGACTTATTTGGAACAAGAATCTTAACATGAAACTAGTTTATCTAATGATTATATCCTAAACAGTGTCAAAGGTCTTTTAAGAACCAAACCATTTAAGTTGTTTGTGAATGCCATGATATTTTACTGCGGAAAAGGGATAAAATATGGGCCATACCCTACGGTCGACGGAAAGAATAATTCGAATCTTATCAAATGAATCACTACACCTCTGACATCGTATTCCTAAAACCGGTAGGTTCCTAGGCTCATCCATTCGAATATTTTGTCGGATTGTAATCGAAATCAATCGTATGAGATGCAGAATCGGGCTCTGATTTCATTCCTATGAGATACGGTTGCAGCTCGACAATCTTTTCGAGGGAGTGGTGAATGCAAATCGAATCGCATACTCGGGGAATCTCTCCGGATGTGCATAATATCTTTTAAGAGTCTTTCTCATGACGAATCGAATCGCCTTGAACGCGAAAAAAATTGGGAGCTATATTTTGAAATAATCGATTCCCGAACTGTGCGTATGGGAATCTCTCATCCCTTTAAGTGTACCCAAGGTCGTTAGGTATTCGCGGTCACGCCTTCGTGTTCAAGGCCGGCTGCACTCTCCTCTACAGCGCCCCCAGGCTGACGGGACACATCTTGGCCGACCCTTGGATTGCACGAATCTATTATCATTATTCTCCCCCCCCCCATTGTTCGAAGAAGACTGGTCGGGGGAAGAGAGGCGGCAGGGTGAAGAAATGCCTGTATAGCGTGCCGCGAGTCAATCCCATCTCGACGTCAATTTCTCTTTCATCTTTCCCTAACCACCTCCTCCTCCCCCCCCCCTCCAGGTGGCAGCCCCGTCGTCCTTCCGCCTTTCTCTCCATTCCAGTCGTCGCGATGGGATAGTTGCTGACCCCTCGGGGCCACGGATGCCCCGGAATGGACGGGTGCGAGGCGCCGCTCTCCGTGTGGGGGGGAGAGGGGGGGGAAGGAAGGCCGAGGGAAACCGCTCCGCGGAACGGTCATGTTTGTCCAGGAGCGCACTTCCTCGCTTTTCTTTTGTTTCCCCTGTTGTTTTCGTCGTGTTCTCATTCGGTGGCGGGTGTTTCCTCGAGCGATTTGATCGCAGCAATTGCCGCCCCGGGAGTGAGTGCGGCCTCAACGTACATGCCTATAGTGGTTATGAGTACGTAAAAATGAAATGAACAGTTAATAAAATGACCAAGAGAACGTTACTAAACAACTGAAATCAATTAAGAGCTGAAAGTAAATCTAATAAATTAATTTTTGTTGATCTCGTAGATGCAGTTCGTGCTCACAGGTAACTCACAACGAAAGATTTTTTTACTATCATCTGATGGGTTCAGTCAGAGGCAGCATGATATGCTATCGGTTAGCGTTCATCTGTAGAGGTGCTCGTTTGCCTCCCTTAAAATCTGAATGATGGCTTTGGGCATCCATAGCTAAACCCGAGCTACATAATTTTCTGGCCTCAACAATTTTGTATTCAGAAACGCTAGCTGACTTGTCTACCCTGAAAATATAAATTTTACACAATGTAGCTGAGCTCTACACTTAATCAGTTGAATTAGTTAACGGGTGATTTAGTAATTATAAATTGGGCGCTGGTTAAAATATTTTTCCTGATTTCTGTTTCGGTAATGTTTCCCACTTCTTGTGGTTCAGCCCACCTCTGCAATACCCACTTGGCTTGATTTTTCCCTTTGATATCAGAAATGAACGGGAATGAGTGGTATTTTTGCAATAGGCTACGCCTTTTATGTAGGCTTCGTGTGTTATATGACCCAATGACTTTTTGCCCATAATTTGTAATGATCGCATCGCAATTACTTATTTTCTGTAGGTTTGAAGTGCATTCCTGGATTAATCAATTCGGCAGTGTTTCTAGTATTTTTTACTGTAATATAATCCTCCAGGATAAGTTTGTAGAACTTTCCGTGAAACAGCGATTGATATACATGTAAATGCTCGAGGCCAAAGATAAGGACTTAAGCATGTATACTATTCGTTAACCTTCCGATATAATAATATTTGTGTTATTCCTTCGGCATCAGAAGGTTGTAATGATAGATAATTTTCCAAAATTCCTCGCCTTACTGATATATATCTTCGCACATCATCGCCAAGATTTACCTCCATAATTTTCTGATAAACGACTGAGACTCCTGTTCATTCTTAATATCTTTTTCTACAAACATAAGAAATTTAATCGGTGATATAGTGGCAAGGTTTATGATGAGAAACTTGGGCTCCCTGCGATGCAAACGTATTCCATTGCCTCCGGTTACAAAAGCCGTCGACCGAATATCAAATACATGGAATGATATCATCGTCAATCATCTTGAAATCATTTTAGTATATTTATTGACTATATTAATGTGCCGTTAAGAAGTCAAATGTGGGGAAATTTGCATTTCTTAGTCCTATAAGACGCCCGATTTCTGCACTAACGCTCTCAAAAATCATTCGCTTACCAAACCAACCAGTCTATAGACATCACTTGTTTGTCATCTCGTAAATTGCGGTACTTATATTGTGGTCATTCGCTTTACAGTTTCACAAATATTTTATCGAATACGTTCCTGAAATCTTTCAACTTCATAATTGAACGCTTTGCCCTGACAACTGTTGCTTTATGCCCATATGCCTCCTCACAAGGCATCGTGTCTAATGTATGTTTGAAATGAAACACGAAGTTTAGTAAACATTTCGGTATCTCTTCCCGGTATTGTACTCGTTCTTGATCTGTATGAGTAGGCACTGAAAGAAATTGTAAATTCAAACTCTTTTCCACCTATTTGTGGCTCCAGACATTCGATTCCACCTTAGAGAATATACTATATTTAAATTTGAAAATTAAGCAACTTGGCTTTTCCACTTAAACTTTTTTTATTATTCACTACCTAGGTTTCGTTATAATATAATATCATCAGGTTCAATACAAGATGTTATACCATAACGAAACCTAGGTAGTGAATAATAAAAAAATTGTAAGTGGAAAAGCCACGTTGTTTAATTTTTAAATTCCAATATGAAGATTTTCCACCAAGTCACACCAGAAACTGTTTTATTTAGAGAATATGATCTAAAGTTTTCGGAAAATCGAAGAAAGGAATGAGTGACACAGTGTTGTAAAATATCCCACGCAATTTCCATATATACAAGTCACAACCTATATCATGCGGTAAGTAATAGAATGATAACATTAATGTCCTTCTTATTCAAAATTCTCAAGTACGTATTTAGTCATTTTCACAGACTTATCTATATGGTTTTCGAAAGTGACCATCTACTGAAACAGCTGGGTATTTCCCCTCACGAAATCATGAAAACGGGGAAAAAAGAAATAAACATTTGTGAGTCCGATATTTTAGTCATGCAAACTATGGATTTAACGACAAAATAGTGAATTGGGTTTGCGATTTTAACCTTGAAAGCGGTCAAAAAGTAATAACTGTCGGAATTAGACAATATGCATGTATGGTTAAAGTAGCATCTGACATCCGCCTAGAAAGGGCCGTCTGATCGGCCCTTTCTTATATGTAGTATAGTTAAATTAAAGGCATTGATTGGAAAATAACCAGCAATATTAGATTACTTGCTAATGATATGGTCATTGAAAAAGTTAATACATCTGATACTTAACGAAATCGAGACATCATCTCTAATGTGTTTCTATTGTTTGCGACCCTGCGTGGAAGTATTTCATTTCTGAATTGAACAGACTATAAAATAAAGTCTGATTCTGATACGTTAACAACTTGAATGAATGGAAAGAAATCGTCAAACTATAATGGAAAAACTTAGCGACGGACAAATAATATAGTTATTAGACTATATAATATTATGTTATTGGCCTCTAAATATGATGAGCAAATCGCAAACGTCCCTTAATTGATTGTGACTAAAAATCCACCGCCTCCCCCCTACGCTTTTGGCTGCCTTTCTTATCATCGATGCGGAAGTAATGAGTTCTATAGGAAAATGGTCATCTATTACTATTCACCGAAGAAGTGTCCGGAAAGACTTTCCGTCTTACATACGTGGATAATACAAAATTAGACTTCAACTAGGTTTAAGTCATGTTTATTTGTGCCTCAATACCTAGGAAACCTGGAAATATTTGAAACCCTAGAAAAAATAGAATCGGAGAATCAACTTAAAAAAAAAATATTCGTATTTACGTTTTAGGGCTTTCATTTCACGACGGCGTTCAGGGTATTGAGTATTACATTTAAAATTTCTTAAATATTGTGTGTTTTGTGTCCAAAAGTGTTTTACAGTGTATTTAGTCAACTTTGTAGCAAGTTAATATTTTAGTCTAGGTAGTTAAGGTAGCAAAGGAAGAAAAATGAAACTGTCAACCATTTTTGGTACAAATGTGAATGTGATTTCAAAGCTCTCCGGTCAGATGTCACCCGAATATTAGCATTGCCAAACATTTTCTCCTGGAGGTAAGATTCTCAGGAGTTGTTCATTGTCTGTAAATCTGCTCTGTGTGTACGCTGTTGAATCGGGTGAAGTGGTTACAAATATGATTAATAGAAAATAAACGATAGAGAGGCTGTGAAATACTGAACGGTCTGATCTAAGGGAGTAGGTGATGTAGAGATGCGAAGTAGCAGTGATAATAGTAGTGTCTAGTACTAGTCTAGATAGTAGTAGTAACTAGTAGTAGTGATGTAGGGATGCGAAATAGGAAGGAAAAGATATTTTTTGACGCCATTATGTGGTCAGAATTTATGAATAGAAAGAAACAATGTGTTGGAAAATAGATATGCTTCACGAGTCCGCGACTTCGTTTATTTCGAATATCGTGATCCAATACTTTTAACTGAAAATTAATGGCCGCATTATGTTTTGCATGAACAAGTAACTGAAACTGTTCCAAATCCGACTTTTTTTAATGAAATGGTTTTATCTACATCTGCAAAATATCCCGCTAGCCGCCGCAGTGGCGTATGGTGTGGGTGGTTCTATAAATCCGGGTGCGTGCTCAAGTTATTATTTAATTCTACATTGAAGTGGACGTTTTCTTGGGCCCATTTCGTAAGTCGAATGTGCGCAAAGTGTGTATCACTGGAAGCTGTACGAATAAGTACGGAATTTCCATCGTCTGCAGAGAACATTTTTTGTTTTTGGCATGATTCGTTTCGATGTATTTCGCACCATCTAATTTGGTGGTGGATGTGATGCAATAAATTATTTTATTTGCCAACCATGATTTTAGTTACAGCATCCTCACCTTTTTTTTTTCCTTTCGAATTAAGACTCTCGCTAAATGTACTCGTTTAATTAATCATCGCTTACCCCATTTAATTTTGCTGACACGTGGAGGTTGCCATTCTCGATTTTTTCTCCTCTTGATTTCCGGTTTATTCTCCGAGCCTTTCCAATGATCCCCATCTGGTGCGTTTGCTCCTTATCTTGGCACGGCCCATTCCGCCATGCCCCACTCTCACGTTCTCTAATAAGCCGGTTATTCCGTTAGGTGTGTGGCTGTATGTATGTGCGAGCGTGCGCGTTTTTCTTTCATTGTTCCTCCTTATCTGTCCGTGTCCCTTTCTCCCGTCCGTTTTGGTGTCTTTACCTACATTCTCCCTTCTTTCTTCCTTCCCGGAGTTCATGTTTTGGCAGGGAAGCCCTCGAAGGCCGAGATTTCACATGGAGGATATAAAGTTCCCATAATATCGCATTAAAATTTTTTAAATTACTCTTCGTCTCGTTTGATAATAGTAATTTTTCTTCCTAGTCGATTTATGTTTGCTTTTTCGTTTATTTTAATGCTAATCAACCGTGGTGATGAATTTTTTGACAGTTTTTGTGGCATACATCCGAAGTATTCGCTTAAAAAATGTTCCTATCATGTCATTTTTTTACTCCTGTCTTTCTTGAAACTTTTACGCAGGTGCATCATTCCAATTTATGGGTATGATAATTCGTTTACAAGACGAGAGAGACTCAGTTGAAATCATTTTGCATTTTGTAGTGAAGGAAAGGAGGTTTGATGGGTGGACGAGAATAAATGGCGAGTTGAAGAGATATTGAAAGGTAGCACTATTCAAAGTGAAGTGATGGATGGCAGAACGTTTGTTAACCCAGGAGGGAGAGAACGGGTATTTTGAGGTTACGAGAAGGAGAGCAGCAAATACCAGGCTTGAGAGAGTTATTTGACTGATAAGAAAAGCGTTAGTTTGTCTGGACATGCCTATATTTCTCCGATTTTTAAGGAAGTCTTTTGTAGAAAAACAGTGATAATAGCAAAATAGTTTTCTATATCACCCAAGACTAGTAATGAATTTTTAAAATTCAAATAAAGTTGAATTTGTATCTGGTTGCACTGTGTAGATATCCTCTTCTTGGAGATGCCTTCGTTAGTGAGAAATGGCCATAAAAATGAAAAAGAAGATTCACGAAGAAAGCTTATGCAGCCTGTTTGTGAATATTTAATATTTCGCAACATTTTATGCATTGCCCCGAGACGACACCGTCCATGTTCTTCTTCAATTTTTCCTATTTGAGGAAAATCTGAATTGCAGTATATGGTGACTACCAGATGAAACTTAATTTAGATAAATATCATTTGAATAAAAATATTAAAAATACATCGGGTATTATTTGTATGCGCTTCAAACTGAGTTGTACAGCTTTATGAGTGAAAAATGGTGCAGCTGATTGTGAGACTTCTCACGCCAGGTCTTGTTGGCAGAAACTGTACTAATGAGACTTGAACACGGTTGTAATTTGCCAACTCGGTTTTTTTCGCCAGGTCTTTGATTCGTTAGTTTTATGTTGTTCTCGAAAAAAAAGGAACTCTTTCGGAATTTTTTCTGGTATATGTATTTCGTCACCAAATATATTGTAATATTCTTTATCTTTATAATGCAATGCATTTTTCGGAAAGCATAAAATTTCTACTAAATTTTGAGATATGTTATTTTAATTTTTAGTTTTAAAATCCTTGCTTTGGTGGTTAAGGCAGTGTGGAGGAAAGACCCTTAACGCGGAAGTCATGTATCTCTGTTCCTCGTAAATGATTGACATTACAAAATTATTACAAAATTCTTTTTTTTTTTGGAATGTGTTAAGTATACCAGTGAAACTCCCTCCTCGTGTAGTCCTTAACGCGCCGAGCTGTACTTTCTTTCATTTCTATTCTTCAGGACACTCCTTGTTATGGGGATGAAACGTCTTACATTCGGGATATCTCTCTCTCTCTTATTAAATTTTCCGTTCATAAATCGCCTCCCCGATACACGTAGTTTGACCCGCGAGTGATGAACCAAGCGAAGTTCCCGGCCGACCCACTTTGGCACGGCGTCAAAATGGCAGCGGCGCAGTAATTCACGGGCCTTTTATCAGTCTTCGACTGCGGTCGAGATTCGAATCTTCAATTATGTACGGAAAGCTACCCCAGCCTCCTCCCCGTTACACTCGGGGAAGTGGGATCCGTGGTAGGAGGGCAAAGAGGATTGTTAGCCGAGAAGTGAGCCAAGAGGACTACTCCCTTGAGATATGGATACCTTCTCTCGCTTTATATCGCCTCTCCTCTCCCCCCCCCTCCCCTCTCCTCCTCCCTTCAATGTAATTCTGATCTGCTGTACGATTTAATGATTGTGCAAAAATCATCATTGAATGGGAGTATTCGAGATATATATGGCATCAATGCCAGAAACGATGATTTAGGACTCGATTGCTTCTTGACAAAATATCGGTGTGTTATAGGCGATTTTAAAACTTTAATTTAAAACAGACAACTTGTGAGAAGCTGATTTATCAACCACCTAAATTTATTCGATATTAATATTGACGAGCCACAAAATATGTGATACAGCTCGTTTTGAACTAACGATTTACAATTCTTCTAATTCCTACAGGGAAACAGGTAGACAGGGGAGGTGGGGCACAGATCCTTCCTTACATGTATGAGCGTGGCGGTTGGGTATGATGAGGACGATATTTTAGAGATGAATCGATCAATCGAATAAATATCATCATGGCAACACGAGATAGATAGTCCTCATCAAATATTTTTTTGCGTCACGGGTTCCATATTAAAAATTTAATATCACGCTGAACTACACTTTTGTGTATACTTGCGTATTATTATTATTAGTGTAATATTTGCCTTTCTCCACATTTTCCCATTTCGGAAACGTGGAGTAAAATTATTTTGCATGTTTTTTCCACACGTATGCTATACGGAGATTTGCGAATTTAATATTAGCACTGTATTTCCTTATGGAAAGGAAAACAAATGAGGAAGTACTAGGGATGGTGGGCGAGGAGAGGGGTTTGGAGAAATCCTATGGAGGCAGGAAAAATGGATGAAGGGCGTATTGATCGGTAGTGGGATGTTGAAGACTGTGATAGAGGGGAGAATGTTAGGCAAACGAGGAAAGGCCAGGAACAGGATAGGAATGTTGGACGGGATGAAGGGAGGAAGGAAGTACACATGGATGAAGAGCGACCTGATAAAGAGTAGGTTGCTGGATTGGGTTTTGTTTGGAGGTACAACATATTTATTTGGTAGTTATGTCCATCCAAAAATTTACTTTTACCGGTAGATTACCTTATAAATATAATTTCCTTATGGGAAAAATAGTTCCTATAATCCTTAAACACAAGAGACTAACACTTCTCCAAGTGGGTCTAAGCGTTTCAGATAATACCGAAATGAAATCCGTTGTAATTCTTCTCGAATCTGTATTCGCTACCTATGGCGGATTTATGTTACAAGATAAGACTCATTTTTGACTTTCTTAAATACGTTAAATCGATATCTTCATTGTTTTCAATGCCATTAATTTCTTGCCATACCTTGAAAAAGACGTTTGCGTTGAAACCGCGGTCAGTGATCGGAAACGCGTAGAAAAGTGTAATGGATTTCATTTCAAATCCATTGTTACGCATAGAGAGGGCAGTGACTTGGGAAATTATTTCAGCTAGTGTTTTGTTCTCATTGTCGCCCGTCCCAGTTTCCCTGCGGTCCCCATTCCCCGCGGGAAAGATGGCGCCGTGGGGTGATTGTGTCGTAGGGACCCACCGCGTTTCTCTCCACCGCCAGCGGAGAGGATTAACAGTTAAAAAAAGAGGGAAGCGGTGGTCGGGGTGAGGTGGCGGATACGGAGCGCCCCGTCACCTCCAGGTATTCCGTTCCACGCGCCCCTGCTTACGGTCCCCCATCTCCATCCCCACCCCATCTCTCTCAACCCTCCCCGCCCATCCCCAGCGATTCCTCCCACGCTCTTCTCCGCCATTCCCGACTCCCCAACCCTTTCCTTCTTGCCCCCCCCCTTCTTCCTTCTCGGTGTAGTTTGGCCGCCCAAAGGTGTGTCTTTCGTGAACGAATCCTTCCCGCGTCAGGCACGCGACCGAATGGACCGAATCGCCTTGCTCGAAAGAGATTTATGATCAATTTGTGGGCCAAAAGGAGATAACCGGAAAATTCTTTGCCATTAAGGTTGAGAGAAGGAAAGCGATTTCCCATGTCGTTAAGAAATCCTATACCTGCGAATAATTACTGTAGTCCGATAATGCATTCGAGAAAGATATCGGAAAGTTTGTGAATCCGTAGGGTGGATATTTTAACTATTCAAACATCTGGATTTGGTCCGAAGTTTTTGCCAGCAGCTCCGAACGACATCAACCCATGAGTTAGTCTTTGAAATTGGTATAACCTCTTCGACAATGATGCAATATTTTAAGAATCTTTCCTTAGGCAATCGAGGAAGAGATAGGGAAAGGATTGGTATTTTGGTTTATGTAGGATAGGAATGAAGGGTAGAAGGAAGTATGCAGGATTGATAATGGTCTTTTGTAGTTAAAATACATATGAATTTCTGACGTAAGAAAATCCTTGATGTCACTGTTGAAAGGTATCCATATTTATTATGCCACTCCCAGATAGTGGTGGAAGGTGTTGGAAAAGAAAATGTTCGCGAAAAAAAAGTCCCGCTAAAATGTGATCACCATTTAATTGTATGATAAATTATTGTGTGTTACATGGGAGAGGGTGGAGTCATAGAGAGTATGACATTACGCGGAGACCAAATTTGCAGATTAGCATGGTAGGGTACGTATTTGTGTCAATGGGCAAAGTATGGCATTAACCTATTAAAAATGTCACTTTTGACCATGAGAAAGTTTAGCATTGCCGGATTCGTTTCAAAATTAACGTCTATCCTTTATTTGTGTCTAGCCCAACGTACTTTAATCGGTTCCTCTTTTCAAGTAGCAACTTAGTGGTTGGTCTCCACTCGTTATATGATCCCTTGAAATATTCCGCGTCATCCACTCCTTTTCGTCAATGCTAATATCTGATGGTACATGAGCGTGCAATTATGTCTGAACAAGTGACTAAAGAAGTGAAGGGAGATGAGAAAAAGAATTACACTAGGTGAATAAGATTTCACAAGGAGGCGAGCATTGATGACAGTGACGTTGAGTAAGGTTTTCAAGAAAAGGCTCGCCAAAAATTTTATATGGAGCGTAGTTATGTGTGGCGCGGAAACATGGTCATTGAAGCAGGATGATAGGCGTAGATTGGAGGCTTTTTAAATATGGGTGTGGAGAAGGAGATAAAAGATAAAGATATAAAAAATGTGAAGTGGACATAAAAGAAAACAAATGGGGAAGTGCTAGGTATAATGGGGAAGGTGAGGGGATTGTTGGGAGATATCGTAAGGAGACAAGAAAAATGGAGACAGACTACTTTTATTGGCAATGGGATATTGAAGCTTGTGATAGAGGGGAGAATGTTAGGCAAACGAGGAAGGGGCAGGAATAGGATAAGGGTTGAAGAGGGGCTTATTATACAGTAGGATGTTGAGTTATGTTTTTTTGGGTGTGACAAGAGACTTATTTAGTAGCTTGTGTTAATCCAGAACCTATCTTAATCGGTAGATTCCCTATAATAATATGTATGCTCGTATATACAGGGTGCGGCAATGTAACTTCCTTTTTTCATACGCAAAATGCTTTCAAAATAGGAAGTTATGTTGCCGCACCCTGTATATACGAGTATACATATTTTTTTTACTCGCCCTTATTTTTTGCGAGGGGAAAACTTGTTTTATGTACAGTGCAGTGAGTACGCTATCGGGTGACATTCTTGGTTAGAAAGGACTTTTGCTGCCTTAGCTTGTAAAACTAGGGAAATACCCCTAAATTTGGGTGAGACTCTCTGCTAGTATGTGTAAAATAAAATTTATTGAGACTAAGTTTAAGTGGTTTTCTGGTACCTTAATCCTCTGTGATCAATAAACCAGCGTGGGAGCTCAAAAGTGTACGTTTTTGACGGTATCATCATTGAATAATTGCTAGTTTTATGAGGCGTTTTCAGTGAAAGGCACCAGCTGGTCATAAATTTAAGTGTCCAGCTGACGATAAAAAAGATAAGTTAAAGGCCCTAGCGCATACACACTAGTCTTCGACAAGAGAACGAAATATCTCCCATCCCGGCAAAGCACTGTCTTTAAGTGTGCATTGGGCCGGTGGTTTTTCGTAGTATTAAAAACACTCTGCCATTGCAACCAACCGCCTCATCCCAAAGAAATGATTTGAAAGTAAGATTTGGGTATCTACCTGATAATAATTACTATGTATATGACCACTGAACTTCTTTACAAGGATTTAACTATGTTGTAAATGTTGAACGTTTATGAATCAGAGTGGATCACATAGACGTCTATTAGCAAGGTGTTCTTCTTCCTTACCAAATACAGGGCAACTCTGATTTAATACGTCTGAACCGTCACGAGGAATGTATTTCGGAGACCATGTTTAGGATAAATATCTAATTCTAAGGTGGGAGAAAGGAGTCCATTTATGCCGAGTCGCAAGCCGAAACGCGTCACTAATGCCAATTCTCCTGTGATTATTGCGTATCAGTTCAAACTAAGGAGTTTCTCCGGTGAGCAGTCTCTCTTGAGTGTTATCTGTGCAGAAACTGCCCGTATTTTTCCCTTCCCTCGTCTTCCGCGCGACGCCCGGCCACCACGCACTCTGCCAGCCCCGTCCGTCTTCATCATCCGTCCGAGGCGGTGCCCCTAGCGAGGTGGCGGGAACTCCGGAGATGATGGTGCCTCCCCAGTGATTTGTTTGACGGATTCATCGACCTCGTGAAGGTTTTTTTTTCTTGTTCTTGCGGTGCTGTTTTCTGGAGCGGCTACCGGAATGGTGCGAAGGAAATTCGTGCAAATTTTGTGGGAATTGATCTAAAAAGCAGCGAAGATGACTGGCCGTGCGCAGCGTTGGATTGGAGTCGCCATCTAACATCTTCTCCTTTCCCGGATGTTTTTTTTTATTACAGGGGGTACATTTATGTTTTTGCTAAAGTCGTATGAGTAAGGAACTGGATCCTTCCAGGAATTCTCCGAAAAATTGCTGTGTAAAGCTTTATGGCACACTATCCACCGAATATTGAGCGTACTACGTAAAATTATTAGTCAGTACATCTATTAATTTCAGGGGAAACATTTATGAAATTAGGCCAAATTATTTGCGGTAAATTGTGGTCTTGTGTGAAAATCTTGGATATTTTCATGCAAGCTAACGTGAATGCTAAAAGTGAGTGTGAATCATATCAACAGGATGGCTAGTTTTTTATTTATCATGTCTTTATTACGTATAAGTAATCTCAAGTGGATAAAATTAAAATACCGTGTTAATCATCATATCACCTTATGTAATTTGCTAATAGAAAGATATCTTGCGAATTTTAATCTAGGCGTAATTGAAGGAAAACTAACTAGGCTGATTCCACTTGAATTTTTTAGAATCATGGTTTCGTCGCTAGTCAACGTCATCAGGTAGCGCCTGATGATGTGACCTAGCGACGAAACCTTGGTCGTGGAATATAAAAATTTTTAGTGGAATCTACCTAGTTTGTCTTCTGTCATTTACGCCTAGTATGCAAGACTTCGACCGAGTAACGCCTGATCTTATATCTTGCTTATTTACTTGGTGAATATAAGATTCACTATGGTAAATCGTTGGAACAAAACTTGAAAACGTTGAGTTTTACGTCAAGGAATTCGACATATACCACTCGGAAGGTGCTAATAGGTATGCGTGAAACATTCGAGGATTCCTCTCATTGTACAGATTTTTTTCCCATGTGGGAGAACTGATAGTACTTTTAATTGTACTTATGACTCCCTTGGAAAATACCTTGGGTGATGGCAGCTGACTCAATAGCCCCCCTCCTCCATCTGTATCCTCGCGCTTTCTCATAGTTTAACATTTTATTTAATCTAAATTCGAATTTGACGAATGTGCTTTATATTTCAATCTACCTTGCATCGGCACCTGCAGATTATCTGTCACCCGCACGAATAAATTTCCGTTAGTCGAGGCCAATATTCGCTCAACACCCTTATCTATATACCGTTCCCCACCCGTCCTCCGGGAGCGTCATCACCGCCATCAATACAGCCACACCGGGCACCGTGCTACGCCGCCTCTTACCCTTCCGCGACGCCATTTCATTGTTCCTCGCATCCATTTTTCTCCTCATCCCCTTCTCGTGGTTTCCCATCAATATTTATGCCCATCTTGCGTCTCCCGCTCCCACTAGCAGTTTATAGTTCGTGCATTCCCTCGATTCACGAGCAACGGGGTTTTGGTAAAGGTCGGAGACGGGCTGTGAAGGTCGGCGGGCTTGAAACTATAATTTCTCTCAGGAGGAGTGTCGGGCCGTCCGTCACATTTGAAAACGCAGGGGTACCCAACCTATAAGGCCCCCTCGGGCCACTCACGGAACTCCATATATTTTGATCCGCCCCGCTTGACCTTTAGCGAATGGTTTATGAGGCTGTAATGATGCTCGTTGACAAATATTTTTCACCGTGAACTCGACAAGCATCCTGAGTGCTCAGAAAGTGTATTCCGGAATCAATGAAGAAATTAAAATCTTACATGACTATGTTGCAGTGCTACTATGGCGTGAAAAAGTAAAATAGGAAGGGTAGGAGGCAGCGTTGAAACGGTTCTCTGCAGTTTGTCGGTATATTTCAATAGTTAGTCATTTTAATACTTGATCAAGTTATGTTGCGGAAAGAAATTTAATTTTCAGCGCATAAGGGCTCGTTTCCTATTCAGGAAGGGCTAAACAAAGTTTTTATTAGTTGCAAAAGGTGGTTATTGCATAGTAAAAATGCGAACGCGCGGGTGAAGTTTCGCCGCTCGCGTTTACGTAATCATTTTTGTACTATTGAATGTTTGCTATTGAAAAGGATACAGGCTAACGTAATTTATGGTTGATGATAGGTTTGAGGTAAAAATATGGTTAGTCTTAATTACTATAAAGTAGTGTAAGCTTGTCTTAAATTTCTCTTGTTTAATTCGTGTCAATTGAAAATGAGTTGAGGAAAATTCTATCATTTGACGCCGTCATTTTAGTTGTTCCATCAGTGATGAAAATCCTATTGGTGTACTGGCGTTATGGCGGATACGTAAGTAAACGACGCCCTTTTTCGTGGAAATATGTTTGGCCGTTTTCTTTTAGGGAATCTGATCCAGTCAGAACCTTGTACAGGTATAAATATTGCGTGCAAAGTGGTTATGTTCTATCTACGAAAATTTCATTGTCCTTAGTTGAGAACTGTGAACCGAATCTTTGTATTAATTCTCCAGGCAGTCACATCGAGTCCTCAGGAATTTAGACTCCGGGCCATTGATTAGCTACAATTATAATTTGCGTGAAAATTCGATTAAAAGAAAACATTCCAAAATTAAAGTGAAGTTCATTCCTTCTTAATAGAAGAGGGCCGTAGATCCAATGAGTATACCGAAAAATTTCCGTCTCGGAGAATTTGCTCAGATCTGTGACGTGGGAAAAATAATTAGCGTTTTCCTTTTCTCTATCATGTAGCTATTATAGTAGAAAAAATCAACTCTATTGAGGAATTTCCTTCAAACATGACAATATTATTATGCTTTTAATGGCGTTTATAAATTATACAGCCGGACTAGTATTGTTTGCATCCGAGTTATTTTATTCATGTGGACTTGACTCATTTATCGGGCGAATATTCTAACCACTAATCCAATAATACGACGGTCAATCGTACCTCGTGTGTAGTAGGATAGTTGTAGTAACTGTTAATGTTGCATTCTGTAAATTGGAGCCATTCGCATTCTCTCGTAGCCTAAATCTTGGGAAAGGCGCAAATGGGTCCACAGTTTACCTTCACATCCAATGAACGTTGGATGTGCTAACTATTCTCCATGAGTAGAAGACGTGAGTTAGAAATAGACGACCATGGAGTGACCCGTATCGCCACTACTCTTCAAACTCTATGAAAGTCTGATATACATAACATCTGTACAGTATTGTCCTATGTTATACAGGGTGTGGCAACCAAAATCCCTTTTTTGAAAGCGTTTTGCGTTTGAAAACAGGAAGTTTATGTTGCCGCAGTATTTCATTGTCTCCGAAAAAATATTCCGTGCTAGAAATTGGAGCATGTAATGAAACTAATACTATTTTGTTCTTACCAGAGTCCATCCATTTTTAGCATGCGTCCGATTGGAAGTTCCTGTTACGACATGAAGGAGGTTCCGAACAGGGCAATCTTAGTCGTTCAGTTTAACATTGTTATGATAAAAGTGGAGATTGTCACTTAGGAGCTTGTAGGCGTGCGTGGGAATCATTCGAAAAAAAGCTTGAACGTAAATTGAAAATATAGAAAAAAAAGAGAGTGTCGTTTCATGAAATTCAGTTATTATTCGTGATCCAACGCACATTTCCAATCGAACGGTAAATGTTTAATTCAAAAATTGATTTCAGGTTTAATGTGTATTATATGTTATATATATATATATATATATATACACACGCGTATATATATATATATATATATATATTTCTATGTAAATCATAAACACAGTAATCAACCCGAAGGTCGGTTTGGTAGGTGATGGTAGAGCTCACCCATGTACTAAGCCCGACGGCGTGTGAATATTCACACATCAGGGTAGGGGGGCCAGTTCCTTTCCCTGTATGTATATATATATATACACACAGACATATATATATACACGTATATATCATAGCAATCAACCCGAAGGTCGGTTTAGTAGGTGATGGTAGAGTTCACCCAGTACTAAACCCTATACGACGTGTGAAATTCACAGATCAGGGTAGTGGGGTCAGTCCTATCCCTGAGTCGGTTATGGTTTCCCAGGAAAATCTGGTACCCGAAAAATCACATAGTTTGAATGGACCTGAGGGTACCCAGAGAGGCTTGCCCGGGAATCGAACCCTGGTCCTCCGGTACAACTCTCTACCCCTCGACATATATAATAATAATCGCCGCTTGCTGAAAAACATGAGCTGGATTTCAGGGTATAAATGCCCTTGTAAATAAAAGTTTCGCTATCCGATGGCCAATTTCGATGCCCACCACAAGGGATTGTTTTTAGAGTCATTTTTAAGAAATTTATTTAACCTTAAAGATGGAAGAAAAATGTCACTAGCTTGATTCCTCAGTGGATGAGCGGATAATGTACTTACCTAGGTTTGATCAGTGTTAAAACAAACTATTTTCATTGATGCCTCCCTTTATTATAACAAATTTGGAAACCTTTAAATTGATATAATTAAGGACGAAATTGTACGCAACACCACGTCATGGGTAGTTAATTGATGCGATGGAAAAAAACAAAGATTTGAAATTTCATGTTAATGACTCAAGAGAAAATAGTTCTCATATCAGTGCCAATCAGTTCCCTCAAATCATCTTGGGAAGTGCAGTTTAATGATAAACACAATATGTAAGTTTCCACGGTTCATTTTTCTAATTTATTGCGTCTCCTCTGATGTTTTCGTGCATAGTTATGGAGTCCGTTACGCACACTTAGGGAATCAGTTACGTATGTGATGCATACTATTGAGCACCAAAAATATTAGAGGGAACATTGAAGCAAGTTCGCTTGTTTTTTTTGGAGAGTACCTGAGAACAACAGTGAGGTAACTTAGCCGTCGTCATTTATGAATGAAAAACGGTGAATTCGTCCATTTCTCCGCATGTTGGAAATGCCGCAAGTCATTGCACTCGTCCATCGCGGTCAGATTATCTCACACATACGCGCGGTGGTGCTAACTGCTCACCGGCGGCCGTTTTAGGCGCCATCAACGCGGAAGCGCTTATTAACCCATTCTCCGCTCGCACGCACATCCGTTTCGGTCTAACGGATATTTATTGCGACTGAATCAAGGTGGAATTTGACACGATTTTTCGGTACGAAACCATCATTTGGACGCATCACTAAAGCGCATTCACTGCGCGCGTACATTTTTATATCCAGTGAATGGATTCGGATCAACCGCCGGCAATCGGAGGCTCCTTCACTTCCGCAGGTGGGCGTCAATCCTTTTTCGGGTGGGGATAAATCTTTTTCGCTCAACGATGTTCTTTTATGTTTTGGCTTGTGTGAGAAGAACGTGGTCCTATTAAGTATTTAGTTTTAATGGTCCCGAAAGAGTTCGACTTCAGTGCTTTCGTTTTCAAGTATCCATATTTCATCGGCCGGAGTACAAATTTGTGTAGTAGAGATGAGACTAAATTGCCCAAAGTCACGAACTGGCTAACTTTTAATGCTTCCCGAATAAGAGATTGGCTGAATGAAACCCTAAAAAGTGGTCGCTATCACGTACCAGCATGTCGAATTTCATTGAATATCTTGAAATGTAAATTTTATTTATTGGAGTTGTTAAGCTATAGAAATTAAATTGAAATTGTGACGTCTTTTGCTGTGAACTTTAGTATTCTTAATGCTCAAACCAGCTGGATGCTCATGCAGACCGGTGACGGTTACTCAGTGATACTTGAACCACTAACTTTTGTCAATTCGATGCGTCATATTTATAGAAGAAGACTAATTTATTTGTCATTTCATACTTAGAACTAAAGCGATTCGACGTTTACGTTCCTGCACGAAGGGACTGAAATGTGCGGAGCGGAAAATGCCAAATACTTCGACCTATCTTCAACTTAGCATTGGGATAGACCGTATGTCTCGCGGTTTGGACCGTATATACCGTGCTACTTTTATGTGATCTGAAGGTTATTAAGCAAATAATAAAGAGATTCAAAAGAAAATAAAAGTTAATATTATTTTTCTCGGTATTTACGTTTTGCACTGAATACCACTCGAGAATATTGTGATCCAGCCCTGAACATTAAGATTAGTAATTAGCAAATCAAAATGTTTAGTTAAAAGAAATGTGTACAAGAATTGCGTTAATATAAGAAAATCGTAGAGGGAGCATGGCGTTCGCTCATTGACTTATACGAACAGTTAAATTATCGGCATTACGATATAATTACAAAATAATTCAAATCGGGGGAATAATTTAGCCTGTCGCAATATATTTATTCCAGATTGATGGTAAAATGAAAGGTCGATTGCCGTACGATTATGTGCAATGACTTTCGTTCCCTCCGTTTACCAGATGCAACAGTTATCATGGATGGAAATATGAATTTGAAGTTGAATATCTAACTTATTATATCATATTTCCATGTACAGATTTTTTCTTTTTTTTCTCAATGTCAGAATTAAGATATTATTCGGAATATAATGTAAAATATTGTTTTCGAAACTGACGTCACTAGGTGAATAAATGCAGCTCCATCTCTCATTAATCCCAACACACGATCATGTTTGATGTCTGCATATAGGTAAAGAATTCGTATACAGATCAACGAATAATTTTAAAGATTATTATAACAAGGTAATCTACCGACAGGGTTTTGGATGGACACAGCTACCAAATAAATATCTTGTAACTCCAAACAAAACCCAATCCAGCAACCTACTCTACATCAGGTCCTTCTTCATCTCTGTGTACTTCTTTCCTCCCTTCATCCCGTCCAACATCCCTATCCTGTTCCTTCCCTTTTCTCGTTTGTCTAACATTCTCCCCTCTATTACACTCTTCTACATCCCACTGCCAATAAATACGCCCTTCATCCATTTTTCCTGCCTCCATAGGATTTCTCTCAACAAACCCCTCTCCTCGCCCACCATCCCCAGTACTTCCTCATTTGTTTTCCTTTCGGTCCATTTTAACGTAGCCATTCTTCTCCACACCCACATTTCAAAACCCTCCAATCTATGTCTATTCTCCTGCTTCATTGACCACGTTTCCGCGCCGTCCATAGCTTTTCAATGAAATTGACTGTTTTAGGTCAGTGTAATGTTTAGTTTGGTGCCCTGGTAATGAGCGAAACAAAAATTAACAAAAATTAATGAAAGGTGCAGAGGACGGAGTCAAGCGATCGATTTTAAGGAATCGAGCGAATCCTGGCAAAGCACTTTTGGGTTGAACGTTGTCGGAATTCCAGAAGTTGCACGTGACTGCGGTGAAGAGGACAATACCTGAGGGTCGTCATAGCATCCGGTCCAGAAGCAGTTCGTATCGCCTTACGGTTCAGTTTTACAGATAGGTGGAAAAGTAATGAACCGCATAATTCAAAAATCTGTGTTTGAAGGTCGTGTCTTACCGCTACTCGGCTTCTGCCCCCCATATGGTCCACTGAATCTCCTAAGTGTCTAAAAAGTCTCACTAGGCATTCGGCTTTTTTCCCCCTAAATCCATTACTCCCTACTCCATTTCATCTCCAGGAATCGATGTACGCAGGAGTGATTCAATCTATTGTAACTTTGCCACCCCAACGCCTACTTTGTGGTTGAGAATTGTGAGCACTAGTCTTCTCCGTCGCGGAAACTGAACAGTGGAAGCTCTTTATGTTTTTCTGTTTGTACCAATAAAGGAGGCTGTAAACTGGAAGTGCACAAAAAATATATGCATGACGGCCGTACATGGCATTGGTATTTAGTCCACTTACAGCACAATGCATGAACCGATCGCTCTGCCAATTATCGGCTTGGTGTCTACTTCGTTCAAAGTAATGATTAACAGGTGTTTAGCGTTGATATTAGTGGTAGTAGATGTTACCTTTGGAAGTATTTACCCTGACCAACGACTAAAATGTATATTATTTTGTCACAGCAATTATTGTATCATTTATTAGGTATGTACGAGTATGTAAAGGAGTGTTTTTGTGTGTCAGTTGCTATATATTAAAATTCATGTATGAACTAATATTTCTGCATGTATGGTTGGTGTCCCAGCACCACCGCCATACGCCCTTGCCAACGGCTTACGGGGTGGATGTAGAATGTATTTCCAGCTGAAATTTTGGAGTTATTTTTCCGATTTGATTTTAGGATTGGAAGGACGTTGCAGACATGCCAACTCTCCCGATTTAAGCGGGAGACTCCCGATTTTTCCTTCTTACGTTCTTGATGAACTGTTCAAATTGTGTACTTAGCTTAACATGTTAATAAAGTGTGACATTCATTAAAAATTGGCAAAGTGTCATAAAGGGATTAAGGTGCCATGCAAATATTGTGGTAATTAAAAGTGATTACTTCGTGATACACTTCTAAAAATCTCCCGATTTTTCATTTTTGAAAGTTGGCATGTCCTCCCGATTTTTCATTTTTGAAAGTTGGCATGTCTGACGTTGGTTACGCTATGTCAAATGTAATTTTAATGTGCTCGTTTATGTTATTATTTTAAATTTCTGTAAAATGATTCTTCATTTATCAAGGGCCGGGATGTTAAAACTAATATATGATCGCCAAAATAGCTTGAAAAAATAGAATCGGTTGCGAGAATGGTTTTAATTTTCCCAGAAATGAGCATCTCAGGATTCCGTTTCATGTAGGAAAATTTGGATGTAAAATGAATTAAAAAATAAAATGCAAAAATAACACCAGATCAATTATACCTCACAATCGCAATTTTTCCACAAAATCATCGAAATGAAAGGTACACGGATTTCCAATTACGAGTATTATATATAATATTATTAATTAATCTCGTATTTTGGAGAGGGTATTAGTTGTTAGAAAGGTAATGTATTTTAGCCTTTTATATTTTTCCTAGTAGTAAAAAACTGGTTACATTAAGGTTGACCTACGGAGTTGAATGTTTTCATGGACAAAATTTCACCTAAGCTATTGCTTCACTACTCAATTCATAAAATGCTAATCTTCAGTCTTTGTCAATACGGCAGTTTTCATTTGGCCATGCATTAACATTCAACTCTGATGATTGTGGAAATATGCCTTTACATTTCTTTCAAACAGTGTGAGAAAACGAATTCAGTCTTTCAAGCCGAGCATTTCCTCGCGTAATTATTTTCTGTTTGGTAACTTTTATTATGTTTACTTGCGATGGAAATTGGTGTGGCACAGTTTTATTCTCTGACATTTACAACCAGCCTTAAATTATTTTCGAGTATACAGAAACCGGATATTTTCTTCTCCTGTAATTAATTCATATTTTCCCGATGGTACACCGTACAATAAACCTGTTCTTTTTCTTTTCTTAATACTCTGATGGCACGGATGAGAATTTATTTGCATTCGTCTTCTTGCATATCGTGGGCGAAAGAATTCGGATTTGATCATTTTGTGCCAAGGGATTAAGGAAGTGCATACGAGAATCGTATAAAGAATCGGAGCGATAGGACTCGTCGGAAAAATGATGGATATTTGGTGGGAACGAGGCAGCAAATAAAGCAGTGGTAGTTGGACCTCGTGATTATAGTTTGCAGGTGGAAAAAAGGCGGATGGTTAGTGGGGAGAAGGGAATGAACGGTGGTCGTGACGGAATTATGTGGGAAAGTGGGCGGATGCAAGGGGGTAGGTGGGGAGGGGTGGCATTCCTCGAGGTGGCCTCAAAGAGAGAAAGATCCCCTCATTCCTCTGTCGTCGTCTTTCTCTCTTTATTGATTGCCATAAGAAGCGTCCCGCTCTACCTTGTTACTCCCATAACCCTTACATTCCGCGCTAATCAGTAACCTCCCGTCTGAAAGCCTCACTCTCCTGCTTATCTGTTCCCTCCCATCTGATAATTCGGAACGGGATGAAATTCGTGGTTTATCATCTGTAGTTCTCGTCACTAGGTATAACTATTTGGCCGAGGGTGTAAGGCTGTCAAGGGGGATCTTCTTATACCCGTCGCGGAAGGAACTCACACGTGGAAAAGAATATTGCTTTCCGAAGAAATTTTTTCCTGCAACGCGTCGGAGAAATTTGTTCAGTTTAACGCATAGCTTATTCGTCGCTTCATATGAACTGCAGAGAGGCGTTCATATTACCACTTCTGAGCATTTCCGAAATTTTGTAACTAATGAAAGTAAACAATCTTTCGCGAATGTGTATAACACACTTTCTCATTTATGAAAGCTGCAAATAAAGTGACAATAATTGCATTATCACCTATGTACCGATACCAGCGTTCAAGTTCTTATCATTAATGAAAAGGGACGATGAAACCCTTCAATATAAGTTATTTTTTTCTCCAAATGGTGCTGTTGAAAAGGTCGTCCATAGAATTAGTATCAATATACAAGTGTAAATGACAAAACATCGAATGGAAGAAGTACTTTAGTCTTCCATTTATTAAAGTATATTTGAGCGTGGCTACACGAGTATTATATACTACGCATATGTACGGAATAGTAATGATTTCAGTTGGGCGTGGCTGCCCTCTCCCGGTTATTAGTAGTCGCTTGTTTCAGCGTTTTCATTTTTAGTCAATTGAAGGGAAACAAACCCAAAATCTTATCGTAATTCTCGCCAAAGCATCTGCACAGCAATAGGTTTAACTAAATGTAGTATGTAAGCAGAAATATATCTTCAATTTTTATTTGAATGTAATGAATTGCGCTGAAGACTGCATTAGAATTTGAACAGGCATGAATTAAACAAAGAGCAATATATTTTCTACCGTGATTGGTTTTTCCAACTTTGACAGTTGATTATGGTTCATATATAATTTGTTTTCGATCGCTATCAGTAACGTACATGTTCTTTTCCTAACTTGACAGTTAATCCTTCCTCGATATGCTGTCACTATCGAAGGTGGGAGAAAGAACACGTTAGTCAATAACCACAGATGCCTGTCGTTTTGAAAATTGATACGTTACAGCACAAGGGCGTGGACATTAATTTCATGTGAAAGGTTACGTTATGGAAGAAGGAATAAATCTTCGAGTTATTAAAGAATATATGTGTGTCTTGAGTCTGATACCTGGATGTTAATTTTCGTATAAACTCTTAAATCACCTCTTCATCACAAAGTCAGTTAATGACTACTGATCCTCACAGGAAGGTTATTGCAATTAATTATTTCGTCTCGGATGAATAGGTATCAAAGATTAGTGGTTACTCTTTATTTCCACAGGTAGTCAGTTACCATAATAATTTTTCCTTACGCAGAGGGGCTGGGCGAGGCCTTCGATTTGGTGAGATTAGACAGTGTTGGACTAATCTGTGAAGTTTTGTTTGTAATTATTGGGTGAAATTTTACAATTATCAAAAATGAATATTTGGTGTCTTCTGAAACCTTAGAGGATAGCGGTTATTTACCTTAATGAACGTGGGTTTACACCGAAAGGAAGAAAAATATAAACAAACAAAAAAGTTCGTGAAACCAACATTGTGGTACGGTTTTCGAACTCATCATTGTGGAATTCATCATTGAATCCTATTGACCATTCATCCAAGATTTCAATTATGTACCTGATGCGAAATTAGCTAATCAGAGTACCTAGCAACTCTCATTAAAGTATGATCATGCAAGCTCCTTCATGGTGAAGCCTCCTTCAATTTAGTAATATATTTTGATGCTCTATCGAAGGAAATTAGTGATAATTGTCTTATTGTCCTACAAAGGATCAAACGTGGTTATTCTTTTCGTTCTTGAAGTGTCTTCCTTTTTGTTAATTGCCTTTCCTGTTAATATTATCATTCTTTATCCTCGTTTGTTGTCTTAGTTTGAAAATTGGCTCTTAATTAACCTTTGTTTGCCTGTTTCATTGAATATCATGGTTCCCTCAGGTCTCCTGTCATGACATTCATGACTTCACGTTTTTTGGTAGTGTGTGGAGAGGGTTAAAGAGAGCAGTCCCAGAGGTCTTAGAGCATCTAAAGTTAAAAAATTTAGGGTTACTTGTGCAATTTATTTCCCATTGCCATTTACGGTTTTCCAGAAAGTTCCGAAATAAGTAAAATAGTACCGCTTCGGTTTAGTTGAGAAAACTTAGAGACTTCACCCAGATTATAAACCGAGACCTTCTGGTAGAAGCAGAACTCCATCCCGTTAAAAAATAAGTCCCACTTAATGTATGCCAAAAGAAACTACACGAGAGTGTTCTTCCCAAAATCCGAGAGACAGTCGTAAGGCGTGCCACAGGCTTTCAGTTAGAATTAGGGGTGATGAGATGAGTGACTCTTTTTATGGATTAATGGCGGTAGGATATTGGATCCCCTGCGCTTCCACCGTGCCCACCCATTCTAAATCTTCTAACGGTCCTCCCATTGCGCTCGGCAATGCTCGTAGCGACTTGAAAAGAGTCGCATCCCTTATCATTCGGCGTGCTACGATGCGAAGTAATCAATCCAGTCTCCTCAACATCTCCGAACCCCGCTCTCTGTCTATTCCTTTTCCCTCCGGGTATTTCGTTGGATGTTGATATATTGGTCAGTCGTGTTTTATCGTTTCTCGCATTCAGCGTCCTCGGAATCCGTAAGTCCGCACGTTCAGAAATCCCGGATTTCCTGTGCGCGCGAAGGTTATTAATTATAAAAAATTGTAACCCATATTTTACCGTTTTGAATCGTCGAGTTTAATGGCGTTTTCCCCTAATTTCATGGCAACGCGTGAGATCCGCCAAGACAATTGCTTCAACATATTTTATGAGGAGGAGGTGATCACATTCCCGAGTTCGTGCCATCATTTTCCCTTGGAAGGGAAATATATTTTTCTTTTTTACGTATTGGGCCGGGATTTTTTAATGGTCAGGGTGCTCAGGAATGGAATTGTTATTTCAGGCGTTCATTTCCGCCTTCTCAATCCTATTTTCTGTCCATCATTTGTAAGTTCCAATGGTGGGTGCATTGGCTCTGCTGAGTGAATTTTCATTTAATGTTTGAGTGACTCATTGGTATGGGATTTATGGTGAAAATATGCATATAGAACGGGGAGAGAAATTTTTTTTCGCAGAAAAGGGTGCAATATTTTTCTTATAATAAACCAATAAGCCATCCATTGCACCTGAAATAGCCGCCTATTGTGATTATTTACATTTTCTTGGTAGCACTCAGTTGAAAATTCTGTCGTGCTTACTAAACCTGTCTTGCACCATTTGGCCCTCTTATAATTTAATTACAGTTTTGAAAAATGTCGGCTGCCAGAGAATCTGGCAGTTGCGGTCTCATATCGCTTGGTTCAGCAATGTGTATGTAGAAATTTCCCGTCTTTGTCACATTTAGAACAACTAAACTGATAAAAGTATTGTTTACTAAGATATTGACAAGGTTACCGAATTTGTTAGCAATGATCAATCAAGAGATGTTTTTCTTATCGTTTTATTTTATATGCATAGAAATATTAACATAGAGATGCTGAATGCTTAAGATATTTTGTTGCATAAATCTTATGCCAAGCGATTTGCCAGTATTTTTATCGGATGAATTTTTTGTCGTCACCTTGTAGTAAAGATAAAAAATAATGAGTGTTGAACAACTTTAATAAGAACACTACGAGTCAATCATTTTATTACCTTGTGGCCTTAGATTGCTGCCTTTTCATTGTTTCATCAACTATATCAACATTAGTCAAAAAATTATTTTGCGCCGTCAAATGTACAATTTTGTTTCTTCACTCCCATTAACCAACGTGTACATTTTTACAGCCTTCCATCTTCTTGGGTTAGAAACCTACCCAACTATGGCCTATTTCACGAAAACCAGTTTTGCGAAAATGAAATCTCTTTCCCCCAAAACTTAATTGGTTAAGCCTGCCATAAGTATGACATCGTTAAGCAACTATTACTGACATTGAAACACAAAATGTGAATTATTCGTATTCGTTTCCAACAATACTCGGCAGGGCTCAAACTAATTCATAATTATTATATCCCAATTTAATTTACAAGGTAAAAGTTATGTTCTATAATCGGTGAGATAGTGTAGTAGAGTTAAATATTTGCATTGAATTCGGTAGTCGTATGATCTCTCATGTTAGAGGTTGTTGTTTTACGAGCTAGTTTGCTTTCTACACTGAGTATGCTATATTCTTAGGGAATTTTTTAAGAAGACAGCTACAGTTGTATTAAGTTATCCTGTATTCATGGAAGTGAGCATCAGCGGACGTGACCGTGTTGATTTATGTCCTTCAAACTGTTCCTATTTATGATGTCCCAGATTTTTTTTAGATAGACGAAGGGTTCTGAAAAAAATTGCAGGCCTTAACAGCGCATTCCTTTATCCTTTCGCTTTTTTCAAATGAAAGACAAGTGAGACTCATATTCCATCTCCACTCCACGGATTGCCACTTTTCCGGGAGAGCTTACGGCACGCTTCATTTTTTTCCCCTAAGAATCAAGGTTTCTGGGGAGCAAATGTTTGACCTACTTTTGTCTACCTACGTCGTGACGGAAAATCCGGAAATAATTAGATTCTCTGGAGGGAAATAACATTTTCGCGAAAGAATTTCATTGTATTTTTATTTAAAATTGTGTTTTTGACCGTTAGAGGTTTTTTTTATGCGATTAATATTGCTATTAAATTTCTCGCCTTATATCTAAGGAGTAGTTTTCATGAATGTGAATATTTTAAGGTCTGCAAACTGGAATAGGAAATTGAATCCTCAATTGTTGATTCTTTTTTTTTTAGATTTCGCATGTCTAAGTGTTATTCTGTAGTAGATTCCTCACAATTTTGGAATCCTCAATTATATAATTGTTTCATGCGTCCGTGTAGCAATTTTACGCTACCTCTAGCAATTCTCCTGAGACGACCAGCATTTATGTGAGCCAATCGGCCATACTTAATCATCATTACAAAACACTTGAATTCTTAATATCCTCTTTATATCCATCAGACGGACAGGGAATTTTCTTTGAAGAATAGCAAATATCAAAAGGCAAAAATTTACAATCCTGACAATTGATTAAAATCCTGTGAATTTTTTTGTTTTCAAAGATTGGGGCGGCCCAGATTCTTAATGTATGTGGGAAAATCCTGGTATTATACACTAGTGTTCAGCTAAAATGTATTATTTCGGAAATATTGGTAACATTTAGTTATATAAAAGATTACCTGATCATTTATTTCCTATTTGAGGACCAGGAGATTGTAAACAAATGGGTGGTATTAAAAAGTATACATCTGCTAAATGGTACAGCATTTGTGATATTGAAAATGTATTTTATCCCACAAATGTTAGGTACGGACGTTTAACATAGTCGAAAGAGCTTGATCTCAGGAATAGGGAGTTTATCCCATGTACAGAGATGAAAAGAATGCGTAGAGGATCTCCATGGTAAGGATGTAAGGTCAGCAAGTTTAGATATGGAAAGAGAATACGGCGTGTATGAGGATAGCTTAGGTCCAGGCATACTTGAATGTGAGATACGAGTTACTCTTATATATGACATTAAGGTTGATGAAATAAAGTAAGGCTGTGGAGATAGATGACATCCACGCAGAACTATCTAAAGGTGTAGGAACACGTAGAAGGTAACGTTTTTATGGGTTAATTGGTATCAGTAATGAGGCAGGGATTTTGCCGAAAGATTTTGTCAGATAAGTGTTAATTCTAACGCCAAAAAAGGCAAAGGTAACCATGTGTGAGTCCTATAGAACAATAAATTTGATTTCACGGGCAGCTAAGTAATGTCATAGCAGAAATAAGACCACTAGTATAGAGGAACATAGGAGTAAAGTTAACACATATTTGTTTGTTTCGATTTGGATTTCGAGAATGTGTTTGTTAGCATAAATTGGGTAAAATTAATGGATAAATTACAGAAAATAAGAGTATATTGGAGGGTATAGGCGACTTATTCGCAACCTATACGTTTCCCAGATTTCAGATTGCTCAGGTCCGAGTGGTAATTGGAAAATCGGAATGGGGAGTGTTAGGGAGACAGGGTTCCTAGTATCACCTGCTGTTTTCAATATATTTGCAGAGGTAATGATAAGAGAACTATTGGGAGGGATTAATGCAGGGGTGAAAGGAGGGGGATTCAATTAAATTACGTGTGCGAAAGATGAAGCTTCAGTTATCCAGTCAAATAAGGGGCTACAAATATTGTTGAGTGAATTAGATATTCACTTTAATCGGTATGGGATGACGATCAATATAAGATGATATCAATATACTATATATCAATATACCTATTTCCAATACTAGAGTAGTTGGAAAAGTTTACCTATATTAGAAGTATTATGGACAAAGATGGCCAAAGTAGTGGGGGTGTATAAAGAAGTACCGAGTTAGGCAAATGAGGTTTTACAATGAAGGGGAAAAAATAAAGTGATCTTTGTAATGGAGCGTGGTTTTGTATGGCGCGGAAACGTGGTTGATGAAACAAGGTGAATGGTTTAATATGGAGGATTTTAAAATGTGGGCGAGGAGAAGGGTCGAAAAGGTAGGATTGATAGAAAGGAAGAAAACGGGGAAGTGTTAGGCGTGGTGGGGGAGGGGAGAGGATTGTTGGGAAAAATCCAATGGAGACAGGAAATATTGATGCAGAGTCTTTTGATTGGTGATGGAATGTTGAAGACTGGAGTGAGTTGAAGGCTGTTGAAGATAGGAGAACGTTAGGCAAACTCGCAATTCCAACACAGTCTGGTATTTACTTTCTAATTGCTAAAATGATGCTAAAAATAGATTTTTAGTGATCGATTATACAAAGAAATGATGGAATTTTAATTAATTATAATGAATAGAAACTCGCATTATTTTTCTAGCTCTAAACATTGTTAACCATTATAAAAAAGACTGGATTTACAATAACATCGTCATGTTGCAATATCGAGTTTGCTGTCATTTAAATGATACTGTATTTCATTATTACGAAGGTGCAACTCGGGTAATTTTTGTCTGCATTTTTAGTTTCACTTTTATTTTAATTGGGAATAGTTCCCAAAGAGGTGAACGCTTAAATTAAACAGGTTAGTAAAAAATCAATCCATCTTTAAAATGTAGTGAAAAAGACAGTGTGGGATTGAATAGTCGAATTCCATTTCCAAGAATAGGTTTCGCATAGATTTACGAATTTTTGAGCGTAATAAATGTTCACAACATATCAGTATTTCTCCCTCGGCTTATGTTACCTCAAGCTTTAGCCTCTGAAAATTGTCCGCGTCGTCATTTTATTGCTATCTAACGTTGGCATCGGTAATTTTGTTCCACGGAATCAATCTTTCTGCAATTTTGGTATGGATATGGAGCCGAGAGTAGAAGAAAAAACGTCGGATAAGTGCCAAAAATGGTGGGTTAAAGTAAGGCAAGAACGCTCAATCGTTTTTATCATGATGTGAGCGTCGCTCCTCCTCTTTCCCATTTTTTCGCCCTTGATGGAGCTGTAACGGAGACATGGCTTTGCTGACCGGAAATTCGATTATAATTTTCCACAGCGAACTTCGGTTAAAGGTCCGGAAAACCTACGTTCTAACGTGTTGTATCAGTAACTAGGTGTAAATTAGGTAATTTTAGTAATAAAAGCGTTATCTCGGTGTTTGAGAACGCCATTATTCCAAATTGGATTTCAGGAGGTTATATTTGCGAGCACATTTATGCACATGTGATTTTTTTATGTCAATCGCCTTCAGTGTTATGTGGTACTTAGTTCAATGGATGTAATTATGCAAACATTATTTTACATTTATAAAGAAATGGATCTAATTTTCTTACACACATCATACCTTGTGTAATGAATTTAACAGTTTCCGGATTTTGATCAATCAAACGTGAACTATTATTGAAACCATGTCGGGGGAAAATAATTGTATAAATGGGCCCGAAAATAATTTTGTGTGTTGAAGTATTACATATTCATGCGTGAATACTGTTCCCAGACATGAAACCAGAAAGAAACCAGTATGTTTTAAGGCTTTTTAAATCAACCACATGAAATGCAATGCATGAAAATGTAGTATGGGAAACTATTTACATTTGTCAGGTTAATATCGCAAGAGGGAAGTGAATTATTGAATTGAATTGAATATTGAATTGAAAGAGGTTATTGAATATGACAGATGATCTTTGAATTTCGGTACTATCACGGGGTGGAAAGGATATTTATTTGGTTAATTTCGACTGGGCTTAGGTTTATTCTATTCATGTTTCCTGATCAAATTCTTATTAATTTTTCTAACATTAGTTCGACCCAATGGGACGAATATAAACAAGATATATTGCTTTTGCCAATAAAAAGGAATTAGAAGATTTTTTCTGAAAAGTTTAATCCAAACAATTGGAATATGATTAAAATTGCCGCCAGATACAAATGTGGCGGGCAATTCGAAATTAAAGGAAATAGGTAAATGAATTTGACGAAATCTAAACGACTAACAGTTGACAATCTACTTCAGATAGTTAAGAGTTGACATAAAAGAGGAGGAAGTAAAAGATAGCATAAGAATTTCCAAAATAGTCTCCCGGTGCAGATGGGATACATTATGATCGCATTAAATACGTTGGTACGGACCAGATCAAGTAACTAACACACACATTTATATGGTCATACTAATAGGAATCGTACCAATAGGATGGAGAGAGAAAATCTTAATACAAGTACGTCTTTAGAGAAGGAGTTAAGAAAATCCTAAATAATTATAGCGGAATATCCCACCTAACATGTCAAACCTCTTACAAAAAATAATGTCAATTTTTCTTGGTAGGCTATTTTTATAAAAATATTGCATAGCTGGAGAGTTTCCTGACATACCTTGCATGTGACGTTATCTTCTGCTAAAAATGGGAGTTTATGCATATGTATTTATCGGACTAATGTTCTACGTATTCGGTTGCCTCTAACTTTCCTGATTTTTTTCCCTGATGAAAGATTATCATTTCATTTGATGAATGAATATCTAACGTATTTTGAGAAATTGGAAAAAGAATATTTTTTGGCGTCATACTTACATAAATTACAGACAAGTGTCGCAAATAAAGGAATACTTTGAATAGCGATTGGGCCTACTGTTTTCTTAAGCTTCTTTGAAAGGAATGACTGCTCTTCGACCATCAATTGTCGTGTCGCTGTTTCAAATATAAGTGAACTGAGGAATGTGGCTCATCGTTTTTATCAAAGAGTTTTGTCTTCTGTAATATTTATCTAGAGCTCCGACTATTCATTGTCGGTATGCGAGAAATAGTACGCGTTCTCTCCGTTAACCCATTTTAGATACAATTACCGGAAGTGTCTTGTCGTCCTGTGTTGTTTAACACATTTCCGTAAAAAGGTTCCCTTGTCAATGTCAGCCGAGTGTTGTCATACTTCTTCCTGAGGGCAGTGTGGCGGCGTATTTTGCAAGAAGAATCAGGGCTTCTGAAATTTTTACGGTCCGTCATTTATGCGACAGGGTTAAAAATAACTCAAAAACATTGTTAAATGCTCGTAGTCTGAGGTGGTTGGTTTGAGTTTAGTCTTCGAGTTCTTTTAAATCAAGAAGCAGTTCCACGAAGTCACGTCTGAAAGAATTTCCTATTTATACGTCAGATTATGAGTTGGAGAACTGGGCGCATTCCTCGCCCATTACGACTTTTCTTTTATGCTCATATCAAACCTTCGCGGAAAGTTAAGAGAACAATTGCTATTATGGAAAAAGATTAGTTTAGTATCATGATTTATGTGGAGCACAAACCCTTTTGTGATAATGAGCATTCTAAAAGTCTTGTAATTTCGAATTTTCATACACGCTCAATATTTAAATTTCACATATGCCAGTTTGCGTTTTAGTTGTAATTATTTGCATTATAAGAGACTTTCCATTATTAAAATATTGTACCTTTCAGAGTTTAAAAAAATATGAAACTGCACTATAAAATAAAATTTAATTTTCATTTTATGTGATAAATATATAAGCAAAGAGTTATTGAAATCTTTAATTTTTTGTTACTTCAAAATCTCAGTTTTTTTTTCAGCGTAGAATTATTACTTTATCAGAATGCTTTCAAACTGTAATTGCTCAGTTTCTTAAAAAAGTTTGGGGAGACACCGGGAAAGGAACTATTTAAAAAAAAAGTCTTGAGTAGTTCTTTATTCGAGCGTTGTTTCTTTTACGTGTGAGCCAAGTCCTGTTTGTTGTGTGACGGTGCGCGTGCCGGCCCTAGTTAAAGCTGAAACTGCAGTAGGTCCGACTTTGGTGGCAACGTGACACGCACATTGATGAGGCTTGATTCACAAATGCAGCTAAAATCATATTCCAAACAAGGGGGGAAAAAAACGGCATGCTCACCTGGAAAATCGTGAAAAAGTCGGGAGTTGGATCTATTAAGTGAGTGACCATCATGCTTGTGTACATGGTAGTGTTAAATTTCACCGATTAAATATATGTAGTTCAAACTATGCCAATTTTGCATTTTCGGTAGTTACGGAAACCAATGAATATGCAGCTAATGTTATTTTTTGTATTTGACTTTTTGCTGTAGCCCTGATACTTATTATTATTTCTTCTTGCGAAAATTGGTATTGGCATTTAATTTTTTTTTAAGGAACGAATCGAGTTTATGCTCGTATTTCTCGGTGCTTCAATTATATTCCTTCATTAAGGATCGGTGTTATTAAGTAGGCGCGCTCTTCAATTAACTTCATCCTCTGTATTGTCGAGGTTATGTTGCGCCTTCGCCAATTCATCGGAGAAATTTTCTCAAATGAACAAACGAGTATGGGTATACTTTGTATCCGGCAACTTGAATCAGCACGCTTTTTTAATTTTTCTTCTAGTCAAGACAGATTTACGCGTGTAAACCTGTTCTATTTGTTCCTCCCGAGGATTTTTTGCGCATGCCAAGGTATTTGATGCGTGAAAGTATTGGATTGCCCGCAGTAGTATGATTGAGATCTCCTATTTCGACGCGAGTCGTGCCATCCTCATCAGTGATACCAAAGAATTATTTGTCATTTTCTTGTGCCGCTCATCCAACTTGACCGTCGAAATAATTTTAAATGGCTGTGCTGAGTACTCTTTTTTCTTTGAATTGCTAAAACGTGAGATCGAAAGGTTATTTTTTTTTAGTAGATGATGTTGGTAAAATTGGCAGTCGGTTTGCGCTTCTTTAGGGATCGACAAAACTTAATGCGGTTAAAAAAATGCACGAAAGATATATTAAAACGAGTGTTTTGGTTGGAAATGAATTTAGGATTTAAACACATGGTTGGGTTTGAGTTGTATTAGTAGTTATCATCATAATGCTTTATTTTTCCAAGTATCCTCATCCCAGTAATCGGTGAAATCTTCTTTCTAATAAATTTTATCTCATTTAGTGTTCTCCTCCCTGTTTAAATGCACTTTGATTAAGGGAATATAAATTTTTGAATCCAAATCTGCGAAAACCTTCCGTTATAATCGTGACGGGGTTGGGAGGAGTGAGTGATGAGTTCTTGCATCCGTTCAACAGGATAAAGTTTGAAATCCTTAAGGCATACTTTCCAGAGGAATTGGAAGAATATTTTACTTTGAATTACGTCAGCTCTTGTCTCAGATCGACGACTGTCCTGGTGGTATTTACCATATTTTTTTTACTGTTTTTCCTGCGTCTAAAGTAAAATTGTATGTTTCATTCGTTTCTCTTGATACTATCAAGTTTAGTGGGTTCCGACTACGAAGTAGAACCCCTAGTAGCTTGGACCCGTTACATCAGCATCGTGCATCAGAGTGCATGTACCTATCTACCTCCATCCATAAGAGAAATTTTGACAGCTCGAATCATTTGCACTTAACAACCTTAGTCATATGGTATCCCACTCAAGCTGATGGTGGTGCTAATTTTATAGACGCGGGACACACAGCGACTTTGGCAGTAAATTAGAATGAGGCGACTGAAGAAATATACGACATGACAAAGACAATTGAGTTATTGGGTATAAATTTATAATTAAACATATTTTTCCCAGCCTTATCATAGTACATTCACTTTTAGCAATAAAATTAATAAACTAGTAACAAGACCAGTACTGAATAGGAAAAAGCTACATAGTTTGAATCACAAAATTTCAGGTATGAACATATCAATCTGGTTATTAAGTAACATTAGAAATTAGTGGCTAAGCTGCGTCTCAATTCTGATTAAAACTAAAATTGGGTAATCGAGAGCCAGGAGTAATTATGAGCTTTCAATTATAGAATCTAGGGTGGGGTAAAGATTCAGTTTATAATGTCATACTTTTCTTGGAGAAATTTGGTCATTTTTCTAGTGTGATAATTTCATTACCACACTATACACTAACACACTTACAAACATATTTCGATCAATTTTAGTAATTTATAGTTTTTCAATAATTGACATTCGTAATATTTCGCTGTCTTCCTTAACAAAATGATGTTTCTTAATTACCCCAAATATTCATTGGAAACTAACCTTTCCATCTTATCCTACTCGTTCACAGTGTTGGAAATTTTTGATGCAAACTTTTCATTTATTCCTTCGATTCTCTCAAACGGAAAGATATGGAAAAACTCATCGAACCCACTATTGAATGGCAAGAGTGAACACCGGTAATGGTATCTATCTTGATGCCCTATATCAGCTCACACAAGGCATAGGATATCAAGAAAAATTTTTTGGCTCGTGTGAAAAATCTGTTAGTTTAACCTCACTTTATTGTTTAATGTTCTGGAACTGGAGAGTGTGAGTTTTTTGTTCTATTTGGTTGAAAAAATTTCCGTTTGCCACAGTCTGGCACGCAGTAACGAATTTCGTATTTTTTTTTTTACTTTCACCGAGTAAAAATGTTCAGATCTGCCGAGTTTTTTCGTTGCTTTTTTGTGTGCGAAATTTCATCGTTAATGTTGCTTGGACGTTACGCGACTGGGCACGTAGGACTGTGCGATGTAAATGGAATGCCACAAAAGAATTGATGGATCTCTTTTTCTGTTTTATAGCAGGGCAATGCAATGTGATCATATTTTTACGATGTTTAAATTTCTAACGATCCTCTCGTCTACTGATGCATAGTATCAAAATGACATTTTGATTATGTCGATCGGGACAAGATTCTGTGTAAAGTCAATCTTATTCTCACGCTGATTTCTTTTTATATTGAGGGTTTTCATTGGAAATGGGTCGTTTGATCCGCCGTATCGCTTGGAGACTCGAAATTGCAATGCGATAAATGCAATATCACACGAATATGGGCATTGGTACAACTTTTTAGGTGACTAGAAAGATGACGGGTCCAATGCACTCGTCCTAGGATGAAATCCCTCATTGGACCTAACGGTTTTGCTGCCGTGGTGCACCCCGATGTCCTTTCCGTTTCCTACATTTGAAAAAAGTATTGAATTTCAAAAGCCAGTGGAGCTGCAAGAAAACGCTAGCTTCCAAAATGTTCTTTTCCTCATCGTTTGAAAGATTTAGCCTCTGGCATCACCTCAAGGGTTGTCTCCGAGCAGCAATTTTGCCCACTCGCCGCCTTCATAGAGAAAATTCAAAGGATTCTCCAACTGTGTGGCATGCTTCAGTCATTAAAGTTTCATTCTAAATATGGGCAGCCTCAAGTCCTTCGTTATTCTTTCCAAATAGCAATCAACCTTCCCCCTCTATTTCGTGAATATTATTCTCGGCTCTTTAGTCTTCCTCATTTTTATTTTCTTTGAGGATTTGTCCAACTGTCGTACTCTTGAATGTCTGCCCATGTTTCCTTTCATATTTCTCTTTATGAAGTCATTATAATATCCTTCTGCACTCATTACTACTTACGCTCTGTATGAACTCATTATCGTTGTTCTTCGTGTGCCAATTCACATATTTATTTTTCCTTATTGTATTAAATTTTGTTTTTTTTTTACTTTCTGTATTTGTTTGATGGTTTTTGGAAAGTTATTGATGAGAGAGTAAAGTGTTGAGTGTTCTTAACATATTTGACTCAAGCGACTAATATTTTACTTTATTAAAATCAATGCTTCCCTGAGTAAGCACAGGAAAAATTCAGTTAGGGTAATGAACTTTCTTTTCCTTTCTTTCCTTCCTGAATCGACGGAAATGATTCTGTCGGTGCGCGTCACCTAATTCGATTTCACCTTTGTCATTTCATCAAAAATATTATATAATATATAAACCATAAACACAGTAATCAACCCTGAGGTCGGTTTAGTAGGTGATGGTAGAGCTCACCCATGTACCAAGCCCGACGGCGTGTGAATATTCACACATCAGGATAGGGGGGGCAGTTCCTTTCCCTGTGCCGGTTATGGTTTCCCAGGAAGACCTGGTACCCGAAAAATCAACTAGCTTGGGTGGAGCTGCAGGTGCCCAAAGTGCCCTTGCCCGGGAATCGAACCCGGGACCCAACGTAGCGTAGTCCAACGCTCTACCCACTAGACCACCGCGACCCGCTATACAATTTTATATAAATATATTTATATATATATATATATATAGAGATATATCTTAAAATATAAACTTAAACTGTTAATGTATAAACTATGGGAGTTTTCTTTTTAAATTAAATACGTTACTAATTCAATTGGGGATTGGGGACGTGCGATGGATTGGCATTTACTTGTATATTCTGTCAAGCTTACCGGGCACCCCAGAAAAACGAATTGATAATCCGTTTCTGTATCATGAGAATTGTTTCTTCAAATATGAAAATTGTCGACTTTATGTGACAGTTTTAAGGTCAATTGTTTTGGGACTATTGAAATAATGGTTGCTTAGGGAGAACTGAGTTTTGTTAATGAAATTCCTTTCTTCGTATCAGCTTCCTTTTTACCTGATGATAATAGGCAAGGTAGGCATCATGATTCGCTTGTAAAAAAATAAATCACACAGAGAAACCGAAAAACGTTCGATAACTAATGAAACCTGTGGACGTATAAAATACGTACCTATTAACACCCTTCATTAGTAATCATATCTGAAGTATATTTTATCAGTGGAGTTCGTTCGAGGTTATAGGAGGGAAGATTAAGTGAAAAGTGCGTTAAGGTCGAGGTGGGGCTACTATTTCCTGCTTTTCTGGGTCTCATTGAGTGATGGAGAATGGCAGCCCTTGTGTCCAATGAGTCCTGCTCCAAGTGAATGTTGCTAGTCTTTTCAGTAGGGCTTAGGATTCTGGGAGAGAAAGGTACAAACTACTACCTGGAAAATATATCAGCATAGTTGAAATTATAACTAAAATATGACACGTTTTTGTTAAAGGATATAGCTAAGCTATTAATTTTAACTTTATTTACTTCGACAGAAGATAGCTTAAAACCATTTCCTCGCTCCAATGCCATTCCTTTCTGGTTCTGGGCCTCACTCTCCCGTCCTCCACTGACCACCTCACGATAACTCTTTCACTTATTGCCCTTTAACAGATTTCTCCTTCATATTTCTTTTCGTTTCGCGCTGCCCTCAGCACCATAATTCACGAATAAAGCTAGAAGGGCATGCAAATAACAAATGTGTTCCAATATCCCAACACCCAGCAAATCATACGAGTATATGGGCCTTTTTGTCGTCCATTACCATAGTTGTCAAAATTATTTCGAATAGGCCGGAAAATGTACCCGGAAGAGTAACCACAAAGTCGCTGAACTCAAAACGAGCATCGCTAAAAAGTAGTTAAGCATTGAAAGTGCCTAAATTCTTCAAAGTGATAGTTATTTTATTATATATATAATACGCTTAGTTATTATGAATACTATCAGTATAATATCAGCAAAGATATTGTCTGAATTAAAAAAATCATGTTATTTTTAATATATTTGATCATCAATGATAAATATGTTGAAATTGATGAAAAATGATGAATATAACTAATGACAAAAAATATGTTTAGTTATTTAGAAGAGAGTCCACAGTAATTCATCAAAAATGGAAAGTCTGCTTCAAGGTTGTATTTTTCATTTAAATTTCAAATTTATTCGTCTTTGATTGTAGTTATTCACATTTGTTTCAATGGATCCAATTGTGCTTGTAACTTTCGAACAGGTCGTAATTTAACCACATTTCTCACGTCTTCTTAAACTGTGCTTAATGTGCAGAATAGTTTTTGTTGCTTCGACTCCGTCCAATTATCGTATCCATCTTTATATTTGATTGTATGCGTTTGCACGAATGAGGGTAGTAACTAATACGTTAGCTAAATTCGGCTGAAATCGCCAAGCTGTCGAGATCCCGCCAAAATTGAAAAAAAAATCGTCCACAATTAAGTATGATTTCTCTAAATCTAACGACAAAATTGGCAGCGAAAAGCGCGAATGATCTGGCACGAATGGAAACCCAGTGCGCTGTTGTGTTAACGAAGTGAGAGGCGCCCCTGCTCGACTGGACGGAGAACTCCCTTAATCGCCGCGCGGTTCGCGTCGAGTTGGGGGTAGGGTGAGGCTTTTTGTGGGCCAACTTCTTCGGGGAGATGGGGAAGAGCCGTGGAAACCGCGTGCCCACCGCGCCCTTCCCCCGACCCGCCCCCTTGTGCACGAACCTTGACGTCTCGTCCGAATTAATGGATTTCGAGACGACGAATCCGGAATGACACGCATTTCTCGAGAGGCCACGCTTCGCCCCGCTAAGCAAATGCTCTCTCTTCGTACGGCGCCCTTGTATTCGTTACGCACACTTTGGCGTCCGGGCCCCGAATGGGTAGGGCCCGTGAAGGAGTCGTGCCTTATCCCTTCCGCACAACCGTGCGCCCATCCGCACCGAACAAGAAAGTGGATAGTTTACCGTGGCGATCGTGGCTTTTTTCTATCCTTCCTCCCGCTTCCTCGGGCCTCGTGATGCCGAATTTTGAATGGGAACCGGTCGGTTGAGAGGGCGTAAGCGCGTTTCGGGTCTTTTCGAAGGCGAAGAGGAGCAGGTGGGGGGGAAGAGGTGGCGGTGGGTGGGTTTTTTTTTTAGTAGAGCCACTCACCCCACATCTACACTCCGCACCCTCTTTTATTTTTTCCGTGGGTTGCGATTTGCGATAACTGAAAAAAGAACGGGAAGCGTTACTTATTCACGTGAGGTTTCATCTCTTAAATGGAGGCTAATGTTAATTCGACGGTTGTAATGGTCGGGTCATGGAGTTTGGTGCCTTGTCAGGTTGGGGAGAGAGACATCACAACTCGGATTACCCACGCTCGTTAAGAGACGGATCCGGCTGTGAAACACGCTACTTTTAGGTTCCTTCGGCACCATTATGGGGAAAAATAAGCAGCATACCCTCTCATGTTTCCTGGTATTTTTCACGTAGTTGCTTGAGATTAAAATGAAGTTAAAACTCCCAAAAATGAACAAATTTCAAGCGGATAGTATTCAGACAGGACGTTTGAGAGACATTGACTTAAACTGTCGTTCTGGTTGGAAACGACGCGATATTCAGGAAGCATTTGTATTCCAAGTGCGAGGACTGTTAGTAAAATGAGGTTATAAACATATTTTATTGTTAACATTTCTATTTTAATATATATTAGATATTGCGCCAAGCCGAAGTCAATTTGGACCAAAATGTTTACAAAGAAACCGATGCATAGGGAATCGAATTACTGTCTTAGTCCAACGTGAAAAACAAAATTGTTCGGGTGCCGTTTTCCAGTCTGTGACAAATATCTCGTTTTCACCTAACTCTTATCATTTTATTATCAACCCTTACTGCTAAAGTGGAGCATCCTTTGATATTTTATTTACTATACCATATATTTTTTTTAGTCGGACAACTTTAAAGGAATCGCCAATTAATTTGTCCAGGCATCATGCGTTTTGATGTGCATTTTCGAGGGAAATGCAATTTTATATAATGTATATAAATTGCTTGTGTAGTTATCTACTCGTGATATTAGGGGTTCTGTCCGTATTTCCATCGCTTAAGCTCATTCCAAGAAGATTTTACATCCCAGCATGGAATCCTATGATATTAAGTCAGCGTTAAGTAATTTATTAAAAAGTTAAGATGTATTGTTTGAGGAGAATTCGCCAGCGCCAACTGCAATTTTTCATTGCTGAAAACGGAAAAAAAATTTCAATCCAGGCCCCCTTAATCCTGTTAACTTGAGTCTGTTGCAGATTCCAATTTTCCGTCTCTCGGCCTCTCAACGTTCCCTATTCATCGACTTCCCGCTACATTTAATTCCCTGAGCATTCAGTATCCTTCCCTGGACCTCTCTTCCTCCCTCAACGCTTTCACCTCTTTCCTTAAACGCCAGATGGTAACTTAGCTCTCTTTCTGGTTGCATATGTGCTCTCCTGCCTTCTTATATCTGTTCTTAACATTATTTGTTAACTTTTCATTGTTGTTTGTTGCTTTTGCTCGTTCTTTTTCTTAGTGTACGCGTAGTCTCGTATGTTATATGTCAGCCAATGTAAAAGCCTTTGTGCCGTTTTGGCTACTTTGTTAAATAAATAAATAAAAACTTTTAGGGCGTCGAACTTGAATAACGGCTAAGCAAATCCCAAGGTTGCATACCACTGGTTTCCACCTCGAGCACTACTGTCTGAAATGAGGAAGGGTAAAGAAGGGAAGTTTGAGGTGAGTGAGGATAGGTCAGGTAGATAAACATTGTTTTACTCCGATCACAGCAATACTTTAAAACTAAAGTGAAAATCTAAACTGCCCCTCTTGGCCGAAGGATGGAGTAGTTGGCACCAATCGCGGCAGTGTTTTCGCCACCGACGCTATCAAATTTCTCCGATCAAAGCTCGAACACGCCGGAATGAACGGTTTGAACTGAATTCTTTTCAAATCATTTAAGAAGATCGGCGAGTTTCGGAAAAACCCCGCTCAAACTATGTTCTAAACGGTTTTGATATCGCTGATCATCCGTGCATTGGATTCTTTTGCAGAAGTAACGCTAAAAACTTATTTTTTTTGTTGAGTAGTGAATTCTTTACCGCAACGGTATTGCGTTATTTTTGTTAGCAGTGCTTTTCTAAGAGTAGCTGCTCTTTTTTTTTAATGGTGTTGAGAGTAGAAAAGTAAAACGAATAGTGTATCAACCACATTCGTAATGTTAATTTAATTATCATTTTTCAGTGTGGAAGTATAAATTAATCGAATTTAAATCTACTTGAGGTCGTGTACTCGAAATGAATCATTCGTATATCATAATGTTTTTGCAGATAATGACTTATTGATAACCCAATGTACGAGTTTCTACGGTTCATATTCGAAATTTAAGACCTTCCAAAATCTGGTAAATCATCGAAATCCGCGCGGTTATTCATAGAACTCTTTTTTTTCGTGTAACAAAACGTGATTCCTTTAATTGGAATGTGACAGTGAGTTGCCATTTCTCAATCTACGCAATGTTCTGAGCTGGCGAGGAAACCGTAGACGCTCGAAATGGAGCAATGCCTCTCCGCGCTAAAATGCAAGGGGCGGGTTTTTGTTGCGGTGTGGCCGTTACGGTTGACTCGTTTTCATCTTCGCACGAAGACAAGGGTACATAGTTTTCCAATCGAGCGTTGAAGACGGCCACGGTCCTATTCCGATGAAGGCTTTGGCCGATCGTAAATTGATCAGTCAATAGCCATTTTTCGATAGGTCCCGGGTTATCCCATTCTACCGCGTCACTTCCACGGTCGTCCCATTCATTCTTTCACGATTTTTCTCGTCCCCTTTGTTCCGATACCTCCTCCTACCTCGGGAAATCAGTCAAGTCATCGTTTTTCTTAAACTTGTGAGAAACACTTTTTCCAGTCGTGTTGGTATTCATCTTCCCTCGTGTTTAAGGTAACCGCAATGACTGATTTATTAAGCAATTATGGGGGCATTTCCTGCTGATACGCTGAAACCGTTAATGTGAATCCTTTGCAAATTGTTTCAAGTAGTTATTAAGGTTATTTCATTAAAATATATAACATTATGTTTAAGTCGCCGATTGAATTATTCTGACGTATACTTGGGTATGAAGAGTTTTGGTTAGATGGGTTGATCCAGTTTTCCACGGGAATCCGGGTGAAGTGGACCTCATGAATTCCATTCTAGTGGATAATTTCTTATCATAGAATACTCTTTGTAAATTTAATAAATATTCCGCAAGGTAATAAATGACCGTTGCGCTATGATTTAAGTTTTTTTTTAGCCCTGTCACCCGCAGTAATTTTGAAGAAGAAGGATTTTTCCAAACACTTCATGTAACTAACTAGCTGCTATTTGATCATTAATACATTTCCAATCTCACCATATGACGCGTGAAGCTACGCAATTCGTGTATGAAGGGCTTTGCCTGTGAGCGGGTACGAGTGATTTTACGGAAGATGATGCAGTTGGATGGCGGGCGATTTTAC
>CM073777.1:69994164-70024504 GCA_037158775.1 Hetaerina titia | reverse complement strand
ATGAATAAAATTTACCGAGTGACCAAAGTAACGATGAAAGAAAAAAATAGGAAAAACGAATGTGAAAGAGGGAACTAGAAGAAGAGTTTTAGGCCAAAGAAGAGAAATGCGTGTTTGAACGAAAGAATATATGGAAAGGAATGTAATGCATAAGATTGCTTTGCTTGCTGCGTGGATTGAAGAGGGAATTTGGCTGAGAAGAGTGGCTAAAATTAATGACGAAATTGGAGAAAATAGGAGTATAAAATAGGGATATAGATGCCTTTCTTGAAAATTAATTGTGAATCAGTTTGCAAAAAAGATTTACGAGTACTGGGATGGACATTGATTATCAGGAAGATTATGTTGGATTTTTATTATTCCCCGTGTTTGTTAATCAATACACTTAGTAAATGGCAAGGTAGAGGGAAGGAATAGGATAGCTAAGTGTAAGTGTGATAGCTAAGTAAATTATAGTTACGTTTTACGAAGTATGAGATGCTTTAGAGGTTAAATTTATGAGGAACAAAGGTTGAGTTAGCCAGGTGATCAGGATATTGTATACTCTGCTACACATTACTGGGGCATTGTAAGAGTTATGAAATAAAAATAAATCATTAGAAAACTAATGAAATGAGGTTTGCGGAAAAAGTGAATGCTCTGCTGAGGGTTTCTAACAAAGAATAGAAGTGACTAAATATGACAAATGAAACTGTTAAAGTATATAACGAATAAGAGAGACTATTACAATTTTCTACTTAATAAGTAATAGTTTTCGTCTCTGTTATTATGGTACAGTTCCACCGCATCAAACCTGAATCTGTAATTTGTATTTAGCGAACTTTGGTGGATTAGTAACGACTTTGGGGAAAGAATTGTGTTAGAGAAAAAATTACAAAGAGGAAGAATTTGTTGAGCGGTAGTTGATAATGCAGGAGGGAAAGTTTATAAAATGGAGCGTGACGTTCCATGGTTAAGAATTACTTGGGCGAGAAAATAGGCATACAGGGATGTAGATTAGGGGGTTTTGAGTTTTGGGTACGGAAAAGGGCAAGAAGAGATAAGAGAAGAAAGATAGAAAACGAGGAAGTGACGGTTACGCCAGAGAAGAGGCAGAAGTTAGTGGAGGAGATGTTAGAGGTATGATGAATGCTGTAGTCGAAACAAGCAAGTTGAGTAAGCGAGAAAGGAAGAGAAAATAAGAGGAACTTTGTACGGTATGCTGTTTGTTAGAAAACGTGAAGATCTGATGAACTAAATTTTAGGGCGAAGGTTGTTTAAGCCATTTAGTAGTCTTTAAATTTGTGCAGTGTATGCGTGAGGTTTTTTGCAATCGACGTATCGAATTCATCCAATCATGCATTTTGTTTTGACATAAGTTATCTAGGCTCTGTGATTAACTTTTATCCAGACAAGGGTAGTGCTTTAAAAATACGTATCATTGTTTTAGACCGCGAAACTTTCTGTGCATTTAGAAATGGAAGTAGTAATGGTGTAGGTTGTTGTGTGAATTGAATCGTGGATCGGCACGCAAAAAAAAACGGGAAGACTGAGAGCATTGGACAGCTAAGGAAGCTGGTAGTCCAAAAGAGGTATGCAACGAGTTTCGTGTGAAGACTACGTCAGCCCGCTGACACTTCGGCCAATTCCTTCCCAATTGGACGTTTCCGTTCCAATCAGGCCGAAGCTGGATTCTTCGGGTAGAATGAAATCGTTCGTAGCATTGCTCGTTGTTTGCGAACAAAACAAAAGGGCATGGAGTCTATAACTAGGTCATTCGTGGAAGGGATTGAACTCCCGTGAAAACCCCAACTGCTGCCAAGCCTGTCGTCTCGGTCGCTTGGATGAGTAGTGAGATCCGGCCTGGTGCCAGGAAATATAGCGAACAAGGCGTTTTGGAGGTGGAAGGGTAACCAGGTATTGAAAGGCCTTCTTAAGCTTCCAGTGTATATGGAAAAGTATTCTGACAACTCCGCCAGCTCTCGCATTCATTTAAATATTCAATCGGTAAAACAGCAAGGCTGACAAATACTTTATTCCATTTTATATGATACACATACCGCGCACACACACATATGTGGAAACAGCTTTTGGTTCATGTTTAATCGGACACATTCCACCTTGCGAACTATTGAATTAGCCATTGATTTATTGCATACAAGCTCTTTCATAAAACACCCTAGAGATAAGACCCAAGTGACTCTTGGTCCATATTTATATCGTATTTTTATGTTAGGTAGGATGTTAGGTGAAATGATAAGGTGTGACAGGTGCATTGGTGTGGTAATAAAAGGATAATCTTTTCAAGAAAATACCGGATAGTGGTGTGTTAGAGAGAAAGGAATGGGGAAGAATTGATTGCCTTGAACAATGGTTTTCGGAAATCTATATGGATTAATGTTTAGAGTTGTTGAGGAGAAGTTTTGCTTGCAGCTTTTGAAGATTGGTGCGTATAATTTTCTCTTAGGATTTTTTCAACAGAATTTGAGTCCAGCCGTAACCCATAATTGGTCGAGTGACGAAGTCGATGATTAACTTAGTATTATAAATTTAAACCCTAAAAATCGATCCTTTCACGTATAATTTTGATTTGAAAGTTATATTTGGAATAAGGAAGTGCCAGGGTTTCTTTCCTTGAGCGGGCTCTACTTTTTACAGGGAAATACGAGTACTCGTATACTGGCCGGGATCGGTGTTGGAATAATTGTTTGTGAGTGCGGAAAAGAAACTAATTGAGAGCTGTAAGGGCGATGGAGGGAAGCGGTGTGGGGGAGGGAGCTATGAGCATGGGGTTTGATGTAGTGGCCCGTATGAGCTTATAGGAGAAGTTAATGGAGGGTAGACGAGGAGAAGGTTTAGATACGAATGGCAATCCCGATGTCTGTTAGGTGAATATATAGAGAGAGAAAATTCTTCATCATACACAGTGCTATTATCCGCCTTGATTTCATCGCACATTCTAATCGTGGCGTAATGTCGTACACCGCCTATCAATCTTCCCTCGCATAGCAGGTTATTACCACGCATTTTCGCATTAACTGACCATCGTGTGCTGTGGCCCGTTCGACGGAAACCACCGGTGTGCCATAAACGTCATCCGGCGTTCATTGCCATAGCTGGGGGATTCGGCAGTCGTAATGGTTATTGAAACAAAAAATCTATCCACTGCGGAGAGGTTGGGATAACTGGAATGGTATCTCAATCAGAAATAAAAAAAAAGGACGGTAACAATCGGATGACTTAAGTGCACCTTTTGAGAATTTGATAGCTCTCTTGACATGAGTGTTGATAATCCTACTTATGGAGGGGGTAAAGTTGCTAGTCATTCTCCGGATTACACCCGCAAAAAACTACTCAGATGCAGGAATTTATTCACATCGTGGGGAACCGGATTGAAGACGGCACTATACGTATAAAGAGTTTTACACCGAAGTAAGTCGCTTCTCTGCGTCCTTGCTCCCAATCGAGAGAGTGAATAAACTTAGCGGTCTCTTGCGGTGGAACTAATGTGCTCTTTTTTTCGTTAGCTTGCACTCTTGCATGTCCTATCGGTAATTAATTCTTTTAGAGACCTCTGCTCCGTATGTACTTAGTATTTGAGACATCGTTTTCGAAATCGAATGGATTATATCCGAGAGGTGAAAGTATGCACTAAGAGATAGGATATTTAAAGGGTTGAGCCCCCTCCATGGGCCAATGCTAATTTTTTATCATTCGTCTTTTATTTATCTGTATGTTATTTCATTTGACACCTGAATTACTTCACGTAATCATTTATCTTTTCTTCGTGGAAATAAATAGTAAACCTTTTCTGAGTATTTTTTTGCAATTAATTGATTAATTTAATTCAGAATTATCTAAATATTCGTATTAGGTTTTAAAATGAGCACATGGGATCCATTTGTTTCTACACTTTCAAGCGATTTTCCATTTATTTTGGTGACTTCTTTCAAATTGAATATGCAAATTTAGTTGATTAGGATGTAAAATAATGAAGCATCGCTATATCCCGGGGCGATATGATTTTACTGGGGGAAATATTTTAAAAGGACATAATTTTCATTCCCATTGTTGGAGATGAAACCTCCATGTTTTTTATTTACGTTGCATTGCAGAACATATTGTGCCACTCGGTCATTTCTTTTGACAGTTTTCAGCAAAAGACATATTAGATTACTTACTCTATTCTCCAATTAACTATGAAAAAATGTTCTAATTCCGATGCCTACCAATGGAAGTTTTCTCTATTTACACAGTTTATTCTCCTCATTTGCACGTGTCATATATAATATATGAAAAGGAAAAAATGGAATATAATATTCCATTTTTTCCTTTTAGAATTTTGTTGTACTTTTCAAAAATATGTCCATTATCTGCTGAATTTTAAAAAGGCTGAGTGAACATTTTCATAAAGAATCGACGCATGTGCCCACCCTCCAGTAGACTACGGTTCTTAAGGTCAAGGACCAAAGGGTACATTTCGCGGCCAAGTCGTACACGAAGTCTTGATTCACGCCTCAATATCAATCCACCATCAATAGCCACATCGGTCGCAGTAAATGGGAACGTTTGCTACGTGACTTAGGAGTGGATGACGGATTAGCTAGCGAACGCTGTATGCTTTGCATGTTAATCACTGGATGCTTTGTCGTGAGTGGATGGGAGAAGAATAGGTTTAATGCATGAACCGTTGGCGGGAGGATTGGATTCATCCTTATCCTCATGGCAAACTACTCCTTGGGGCTATGTATGAATACATTAAACAGTCATCCGCCATTGTTCCATTTAAGTTAATCAAAGAATCGAATGAAATCATGCTGACGTAAAGGGGTTCTTTTTTCAAATAACAACTCTAGTGGTGATTATGGATGGCGAATTCTGTGTTATTAAGCCACAGGCGATACGGAATGTGCGTAAGTGAGAAAGCATATCGGTGATGGTGCTTGATACTGGCAATAGCTATTTTTAAACGTGTATCAGAAGAAAGGAGATAGGTCTTAGTGACTAAGACACGTGAGAAGTCTTTCATCTAATGTCTTGTCGGATTTTCTCTGGGTGAATCGAGAATTATTATTATTACATAAACCACGTTGCAATTAGGCATTTGTCCTGATGGTAACGGTCCAGTCCAATGCACATGCATACACCCACAAGAAGAACAGATATGAGACAAAATCCTGTTATATACAATGACACTTTTATATTATCAACCTTTCCTTTACCATCTTCTGCCCTAGGTTTTCTTAATCAATTTAAGTGGAGCAATTCAAAATTATAAATACGTTTATGAGTTTGGGGAACGTTTTGGCACTTTGACCTCGTGGTTTCATGGGGCCTATCAGAAGTGAGCATTCAGAAGAATAGAGGAGGAAAAGGCAATCTGGAATGCGATGAGGAAAAGAAGAGCCAAATGGAATTGGACCACCTTGGGACATAATGTAAGGGAAGGCACCGAGAGGAATGTGTAGGAACAAGCACGTAGGCAAAGTGAAGAGGGGTGTTGGAAGGAAAACCTGCCAGGGCGGAGGGATTTCGTTAAACGGGGAAATGTAGTTGGTTCCTGAGATCTTTCATGTAGATGGTTGTATTCCACCAATCTTCGGATTGAAATACCAATGATGATAATATCAGCAGACGTAGAAAGGTTATTCAGGAAGTGGATATGTAATTCGGGTAGTACATATGCATTTCCGGGGGTTTGTAAAGTTATTTTTCGCCTCGTAGACCAATTCGCAACACCTTAGTCCGGAGAGCCGTTACTGTACCGCGAGAAATCATGCGGCCTCGAAGTCACTGGCGTGAAGGATTTGTTTTCTTTGTTATATGTCGGAGATTTCGACGGGGAAAGTTTCTGTAAAATAAGAATTATTTATCCATGTAAGTGTCTTTCTTATAGATGATGTATCAAAAGGCGTTAAAAATAATGTTTATTTGGACGTTGGTGCTGAATGGCGGAAAACGTCAAATGTGTGCTCTCGTTGGAATTATCTAATGCCATTAAATGTTCATCTATGTCTTGTTTCTTTTTGCCATAACATTTCGGTACTTGAAAGGTGGCAGAGAAACGCAAATAATCGCCTCATCGGGTAGTCAGGGCAAGCTTTGAGTGTTGGGACGGATTGAATAAAGATCATAAAATACGATGCTTGCATTGGAAATTTTATTGGATGCTTATATCGGAAATTTTAAGGTCAGAAGCTAATCGATACCATCGATTCGAATCATATCACGTGAATCGATTCACGAGCGTAAACCCAAAGTATTTAGCAGAATCATCTAAATGAATTCTCTGATTTAAATTGAAATTGAGCATAACAAATATAGATAGAGTAACTATTTGAAAGATCTAAATTAAATTTAAAGTCCTATTTATTTCCTCATGTTTAATGAAGTCCTAAAGATCGAGGAGGGGAGGAGAAAATCGGTGATTACATATTTTTTCTGGATACGCTAGGCACTGCTGCTATTTTATAATCCGGTGCTAATGATAAATCGATATCGACATTGTAACAGCTTTCGAGGAAATCACTCTCTTACAAATATTGACATTCATATTAATTATCAATTAGTGTGTGAATCGTATTGATCATCTGTTACTGACTTTGTTGCGTGTATCTTGACGCGTGCGTATTAAAAACATTACCTGTTAGACTAGATTTTTCGTGGAGCTGAGCCAAAAATGAAACCAGCTATCGTATGCCTTACTTGAACCGAAGAACGGTCATACAAGCGGTTAATCATGGATCTTCATACTTCTTCGATCAGCAGCGGAACTAAATATGATAAAAATATTTGGATTAAGGCTAATGCATTTGTGCGACTGCTAAGAGATTTAGCTTGTTAAAAATCCAATAAAATGCCTTAATGCCCGAGGGTGAACATGTACGAGTATGGTAAAAATGCTTAGGAGTAGGCGCAGTGAAGTGCCTGCGTGTATAGCGTTCGTTGGTATCCTTATGTTCTCTTATCGCTCATTATGCTGGAATTCAGTGAAAATGAATTTCCAGGAAAGCTGCGTAGAAAACCTGTTTTCCAATATTAGATACGAGAAGATGGGACTTGATGTTAATGACATGGGTATCTACTATCTACGGTATTCATTTATCAGCCAAGTAAAAATGACTTGGCATTAGCATTGATATAAATATTTTCAAATTTTAAACTCTTAAGTATACGTATTTTCACTAACCACATCTTGGTCACAACCGTATTATTGAAAAAATTAGAATTGGATATTTCTACTTTCCCTTAGGATGGCATATTAACCCAATTCCTCGAGTCGTGACTTGCTCGAAAATTTTCAGACGAATGGGAATGAATATTTTTCGTTACAATGCATTTCTCCTCCTGTATGCGTTATCTGGTCATCTAAAAAAATGTCGGGTCAGTCGCGGCAACCTTCATCCCAGGATCCCAAATTATTAGTTTACTATCGAAGGAATCTCATGATAGTATCTCCTTTATGGAACACCAGGTGGTAGGTTTGTTGTTAGAAGCGGTGGAAAGTGATGCTGTTGAGTACCCATTGTTTGTTTTTCCCACTGCTTTGTATAATTTAGAATCTCGACGAATTCCAAAGTACGTGATGATATCCTGATAAAGTGATACAAAAATTGGCAGTATTTGCCAATAAAAAGATTGTGATGGTTATCGTGGTATTAGCTGCGTGTTTACAAATTGTAGAGAGCTCTATGTAAATACATGTGGAGTAGTATTTTTGGTGGGTTTTTTATTTAAGAGCTCCAGCGGATAATGCCTTGGCGCACTTAAGAAAGCTCCATTATGAGACTAAATAATCTTCATCCCCGATGTGGAATTCGAACCGACAACCTTCGGATTACTTTGCACAGTACCCGACTCCTCGTATTGATTTGTTGGGATAATACACGTGTACTCTCCACGGATGATAATTAGCATGTAGGAGAAATATTGGCACTGGCAAGGATTAAATGATTTCATTACATTCTGCTCTTCGTTTCCAATAATTTATTTGCGTGATTTGAACATTTTGGTTAGTTCATTTCGTTTCGTTTTGCTATCAGCTTCCACCGCCCCTCCCACCTGCGGTTTCTTCCGTGATGATCCAAAGCTTTCCTCATTTGCTGCGATTTGTTTTGCCGATGACACCCCCTCCCCACGTGCTCAACAGCCAGTGCAGCTGAGCACCGGGTCGGGAGCCCACCATTCCGAAGGGCGGCGGGAGGGAGAGGTGCCTCGTCTCCTTCCCCCATCCCTCAATGCCCCCTTCATCCTCCCTTACACCTCCCCCACCCTCCTCAGTCCCTCCCCCGGGTGCCGGGACTGTTGTAGGAAAAAGAGTAGGTGGGAGGCCCACCTAACACGCACCGTTTGAACTCTGCGTGCGTGACGGAGTTCCGTGACCCTGGCGATCACGGGTGGGGGACGGAGTTGTTGGGTGTGTGTGAGGGGGGGGGAATAGGGGTAAAGAGCGGGAGTGGGGAGAATGGGAAAGTAGGGGAAAGGTAAGAAATAGAGTGCCCTTCCGATGGGCTTGCGGGGGGCGGGGGTTCGTGACGATCCTTGCCCCTCTTATTCTCCCTCCCCTCATCCCCCCCCTCTTCCTTCTTCCTACTCTCCTTCCACATCCCTCGCCACTTCCACCCTTGCCCCAACCCCCACCGTTCGCCCATCTGCTGTCGCTCCCATTCCGCCCAACTCCCGCTCTTCTCGCCTCTCTCCTTCCTCCGGAGGCCGGGCCGGATCTAGGCAGCGGGGGAAGCCAGGCATCAGGTCGCCGAAATAAATGTAACAGGAACACCGAGAAAATAGAATCTCCCTTTATGGCGCATATTAAAACGGGAATAGTAGTGAAGGGAAACGGTTTCCAAATGCCTAAGAGGACTTAATTCTCTTTCAGATCTAAGACTAATGCTCTCCGAACTCTATGTGCACTAATAAAGAAAAGAAGGTAACAATTTTCCACAAGATCTAGTGGAATATTTTGACTATATTTTCTTTGTTATCTTTGAATTCCACCACATCACGTCTGAAAATACTCAATTTGTCCATGTGCTCTGTAGTAATAGTATGCTGACGTATTAAAATTTGAGATAAGTACGGCATTCTCATAAGCATCTATAATTTTGAATCTACGCTTATTTTTATTGAATTATTAACGTTGAAGCAACTAAACTTAAAGTAATTAAATAGCAAATGCTCCAATTTTTCCTGCATGAGAAATTTGAATAAATTTTGTTTCAATTTCCTTGTTTGCATACGTATTGGGGTATTTAAAACAAGCCTATATTTTAATTTTAAAAGATTATATTTTAGTTTATAAGATAATAACTTTGGAAAAAAATGCCATAAAGGATGATTGTCTGTTCATATTGTCTATCCCAATGGACTGATTTAATTTCAATTCCGTGAATGTCTCTTCCATCTCGCAATCAATTATGCCTGGCCCTAAGCTATCCCCATTTACGTCATATTCTCTTTCTATTTCTAAGCGTCCTAGACGAATATTTTTGCCTTATAGATCCTCTATGTATTATATCCTCCTCCGTGTAATCTTTTTTGGTTCAAATTGTAATTTTCCTGCCTTCACTTTGTGTTCACGGATTTTACCTGCCCACTTCCTGATAGATATACCACCATTCTGTGCTGCGAACCTATTTCGCCCTTCATTTGTAAGCGCTTTATGTCTTCACACTCTGTCCTCCACCCTGCTGATTTTGCCCTATAATTTTCCCGCCACAGTTACTTATTTGTCTTCTCATACTTTCTTTTACCTAATTCGTTGTTTATATTCTTCCATTTCATTTTCACATGTCTTCGTAATCATAGTTTCCTCCTAACGGTTTCCATTGTTTGGTTTGTAACTTTTTATATCACTTTCTTGATATATTCTCGCATCTCTTTTACTGTCCCCTTCTTTTAACCCTGGTACCTCTGCTATTCCGTCCCGGTCAATGCTTCTGCATTCCATTTCCTCATCCGTCTTCCCCGTTTTATCCTCTTGAACCTGACGTTACACTTCATTAGTACTAAATTATGATCCGAGTCGGCATCCACTCTTGGGGAACTGCATATTGATTATGCTTTTCCTAAATTTATAGTTAAACCTAACAGAGTATAAATAAAATCACTCAGACTCCCCTGGCATTTTCCGCGCCTATCTACGTCACATCTGGTGGTTAAAATTCAGGTGTTCGTCATGGTTAAATCCTGTCTCTTGCAGAACTCTACTGCTTTCTCTCCTCGATTATTTTTTGTTCTTTACCCGTAGTGCCCTATCTCACTCCCATCTCTCCCTTCACCCGCCACCGCATTCCAATATCCTATAACTTCTATAAGTTTCCTCTCAGGGACCTCTAATTGGTCGGGTCAGATTGATTGAGCCTATTTCTTCCCCCCTAAAGTTACTTTCGACATGTAAACTTGTATAATGGCGAAGGTCGTTTCTCAGTTTTTATTTCTATTAATAATACTCTATCACTAATTTTTTTATTTAGACTTGTTCGATTTTCTCAGATGTTCCTTAATTCTGCTGTGGCTTTTACTTTGCAAGGATTTCGTGAGATGACGAATGCGCAATCCTTGCCTCGTCCACTGCTGAGCTCAACAAACGGCCTCTTATGCCGGGTACCGTATTTACGAGAACTTATATTCATATTTGTGTTCATCATAAGGTCTTTGGATGAATAATTGAGCTGATTTCTAGTTGTCTGCCTTCTTCAGTAGTGTTTTTAACGTAGCACCTCTCTGGCACGAAAGATAACCACGGTAATCAACTCGAAGTTTGATTTGATTGGAGAAGATAGAGCTCACTTAGCATTACTCCCATTATCATGAACATTTCACGCATTAGGGAATTGGAGCCAGTTAATTTCCCTGTGCTGCCTGTGGTTTCCCTGGTGGCAAATTCTGGTTCCGTAAAATCACAAAGCTTTGGTGAAGATGAGGGTGCCCAGAGGCATGAAACGGAATCTAACCAGGACCTTCTGGTCAGTAGCCCAGATTTGTCGAAGATATTAACGAAGAAAGAAACTAGACAATCTCGGTTTTTGAAAATAACTAAACGGGAAAATTATGCTCTGTACTCTGCATATTTAACCATAGGAATGTCACATTAATTATATTGATGGAGGTATTTTTTTAGCCGCAGAATTCGTAAGCAGTGGAGAGAATATGGAAGTACAATACAAGATAATTCTAACCCAATGCGAAAATATGTTCATCAAAAAATGTGAAATGTTATTTTACTGATAACATTTCTTTAAACCCATTGTTTTTTCCCCTCTCCATGGTTAAAGTTTATGTCATTCGTCCGATTCCCGAATTCGCTTGGTATTTAAAAAAAATTCTATTTGATATTTTAGTTCCCTGCAGGCCACCGCTTGGGTGTGTGGCAGGGGGTGAATACACACCAGCCTAATTTTGACCCGAATAGTTTTACCCCTACTGTGGTCGGACAATGTTATTCTGATCCCTTATTGTGCGTGGAAAAATCTCATCTTTAATCTGTCTGTTCTACACTTGATCTCTCTAATTTTACTGACATGATCTCTCCTACCGTGGTATGATGGGGGTAATAATACATTTTCAGTATCACTACTAAAGAGACTCCCTTCCAATTTATGCAAGAGCTTCAATCTGTAATTTAACCTCCGCTCCGTGTGTGATACCCAGCCTAGCTGCTAAAATATTTTGGACACGCTACTAAGTTTATCACAATGTTTTACAAATCTAGCTCTTTTCCGCTGCACGCGGTACAATTTGGCAAATAATCCAACTTCATATACTTGCATATACTTGCTGAATATTCTAAGTGAAGCCTAACCAGTGACACACAACATTCTTCTTTGACCTTTTCATCTCATTTACCCAGTACTCTTCTAATAAATCCTATTTTTTTGTTAGCTTGTCCGCATATTCCCCGAATATGTTTCACCCAGGAGAGATCGTGAGTGAGGGAAACTCCTAGGTATTTAAATAAGTATACTCATTCCATTTCGGTGTTCCCATTACAGTAGGCGTTCGGGAGGGAATTTCTCTTTTTCCAAAAATTCATCACTGCACACTTTTTAAACTTTAATTCTAATAGTCAAGTGTCGCACTACCGTTGTATAGCGTTAAGATCATTTGTTAAAGCTGATGTGTCCTCAGAATTACGAATATTACGGCAAACCACTGCATCCTCGGCAAATAAACGTATCTTACTAATGACCACAGAGTCAATGTCGTCAACGTAAGGTAGAAATAAGAGAGGTCCGATAACACTTCCCTGCGGAACACCTGAAGGAAATTCTGCTACATTTGAGTTAACTCTATCTATGACTACTTTTTGCGCCCGGCCATTCAAAATGTCTTAAATCCAACCTAGGAGATATTAATACATGTCATATGCTTCTAGCTTTGTGAGTAGTTTACTATGAGATACTTAGTCGAAGACTTTCTTAAAATCTAGAAAAAAATGCGTCTTCTGGAACATTGCGCTCTCTCGAAATAAGAATATCATGAACAAAAAGTTTGAACAAGTTGTGACTCTCAGGATCTACCCTTGTGGAAACCGTGCGGATTTTTCATTAATAACTCCTGATTATTGAGGTGTCTCACGATCGAACTAGCAACTATGTTCCACAATTTTGCACGAAATGGATGTGAGGGAAATAGGTCTGTAATTTTTCGGGTACTCCCTGTGTCCGTTTGTAAAGATTGGTGTCACGATAGCCGATTTCTAATCTCTGGGAACCTTGTGATTCACTATCAACTTCTTAAATATAATTGTTAGATACGATGTAATTTCCGACGATAGATCCTGTTGATCCGTACGGTTGTGTAATATCTGTCACATAGAATAGGTGTTTCATCGCATTGGTGTACCAATCTCAGATTATAAGCTCAGCACAGTTATGTTATTTGTGTTGTGGGAAATAAAACTCTTGGTCATGTACAAATAAATCCTGAAATTATAAATGCACTAAGAAAACGAAAATCGCTTTCCGAAAAAAAGTTACGCTAATTTGATGATAATAAAGTAGAATGCAGTAAAAATGAAATATTTTTCATGAAAACTACAATACCAGATTATTAAACTTTAAATAAATTAATTAATACTAAATGAATCAGCCTCTACTTTTTTCATTTTGTTGTTAATGAACGTCCTTTAATTGAATATTGCTTTTTGCTTTCCCGATCTCAACAACGTATGCCTTGTTCTCCATGCTATGAACTTCATTAAATTTTCCTCAGAATTTCAGTCTCTTAGATGCAACAAATCTCTGTTATCGAAATTAGTTGTGGGTGTCTCGTCTTTCCCACTATAATATTCCCGAATTACGTATTCTCTGGTTTCACTTCAACATCTCGCGTTCGCGTCACTTATTTGGACTTCGTTCCCAGCGTTCTTACGAGCTTTGATCGCAATGAGAGGTCGTTTCTTCTCCTCCCCCGTTCCACCCCGGCGATAACGCCGTGTATCGACAATTCAATCTAGGGAATGGTAGAGTTGAAGCGCGTGGGTATTCTGACATCTTAACCTTGCGAATAATCAAAGTGCTAGTTTTATCGCTTCGTGTTCCTTGAGCACTCTCAGAGGTTACGATTTTCAGGGCATGTGGACGTGGGAGGAGCCCCCATAACGTTTCGCCCACCCCCTTTCAAACTGATGCTCTCCCGGGTTAGTATCCCGTTTCAGGCGTGGTGTTTGCGGATAGTTGAAAAGAAGGCTTGGTGGAATAGAATGAGAAAAGGCTATTGTTTTGATCCCCCATTGTCACCCTTTTTATTTAGGCAAATCGCTTTTATCTGGTCGTAAATTTTTCAGCGTCGTATAGCGTTCTTGGATAGCCATTAATTCGGCGGCTCTTTAACAGATCGCAGGATTCGCCCTTGTATGGCACGAAGCGGGGCGGGTAGTCATGAGAGTTGTCCATTTTCCGCCTTTTCTTAATTACCGTTAAGTTTGAAGCCAAAAGCACGAAGAGATTTCAATATTTGTTGGAGGTTGGAGTTTTTTGTCATTTTAAGGAACCAGTGCTAGCCATAACTGTACATACTTCAAGTGTCGTGTCAACTACATATCACAGCACTGAGTTACTGTGGTCTGCCCTGGGAAATGAAGTCGTCGATCTAAATAAGCCTACATCACATGGGTTGTTTGTACTTAAATGATTAAAAGAAGCGGTTGCAGAAAACATATATTTTTAAAATAGTTCGTTACATACTGAAGTGGAAATATTATCAGGAAAAAAATGGTAAAAATCTGTGAAAAATATCAAAGATAAAAAGGGATAACTATTAACCGAATAAATAATAAGGTTCAATAGGGAAGGAAAGAGTATATGAAGGAACTATAGGGTAAAGTCCATTAGGGAAACAAGCTTAGGCATAGAAAGAGTACATTATATAGATGAGGATAGCTTAGGACCAGTCATACTTGATGGCGATGTAGAATAGATGTATGATTTAGGGAATTGAAATCAAATTATGCCGTGAGGATATACAAAATTCCCGTTAAATTACGTATTTAATATTTTGGGAAAACGTGGAAGGTGGATTTTTATGAACTATATCTTAGCATTTACGAGGAATTAATTTGGCCGGGAGATTTCTTCAGGCCACTAGTTAGTTCCTATTTAAAAAAAAGTAAGGCAGCCATATTTGGGATCTGAAGAACAGCAAGTTTGATTTGGCACGAAGCTAAAGTGGTCCCTAGGATCATCAGTAAGAAGATGGAGAGAAGGGCAAATGATGAGTGAAATGGGTAAAGTTAATGTGTATTTCAGAAAATAGAAATAGATTGATGGGATAGGTGACTTATTCGCAACCTATACATGTCGCAGACTGCTTATGTGAGAGTTGCGGATGGAGATCCCGGTTGAGCACTATTAGGAAGAGGTTAGGCAGAGGTTTCCATTATCACCAACCCGTTTCAAGGTGTATTGGGGTGAAAAGTTGGAGATAGGAATGAAAGTCGGTGGAACAATAATAAAAGTAGTTAGGTTTGCGGATAATTAACCTTTAGTTTTCCAGTTAGCCAAGGGGTTTACAAACATAGCGGATTGCACCGGAAAGTCAGTGCGAGTGTCAGAGCTATGGGTGAGAATTAATCCAAGTAATAAAAAGAGACGTTTCAGGCGTGATATGGTGGAATAACATGATTAAATAAAATTGGCAATTTTCCACAAAAATACACAATTTATTAATACGACCGGTTTCGATGCAACTACATCATCATCTGTAGTTGCATCGAAACCGGTCGTATTAATAAATTTTGTATTTTTGTGGAAAATTGCCGATTTTATTTAATCCAAGTAAGACCAAATTGACTCTCGAGAAAGGGAAAAGCTAATTTAAATGTTAAAATAGGAGTTTATAAATGAGTGGCGGTGGAACAGTTTTACATATCTCGGAAGTGTTTTTGACCAAAATGGTCGAATTAGTAGGGACACAATAAGAATGATTGAGTAAGGCAGAGATGCTTTCACAAGAAAGGAATTGATAGTAGGGACGTTGAGAAAGGTTGAGAGATAAGTAAAACTTCGTTAAAACTTAGATATGACGGATGATTTTGTATGGCAGGGAAACGTGGTCGTTAAAGCAAGACAGTAGACGTAGATAGGAGGTTTTTGAAATGTAGGTGTGGGAAGGATGTAGAAGGTGAAATGGATAAAAAGGAAAACAGACGACGAAATAGTGGGGGGCAAGAGGATTGATTGTTGGGAGGAATTCAAAGGAGGTAGGAGAGATGGATGCAGTGTGTTTTGATAGGGTATGGGTTTTCGAAGACTGATATATAAAGGGGAGAATGGTAGACTGGAGAGGAAGGGGATAGGATAGGCGTGTTGTAAAGAATGAAGGGAGGAATTATGCCAAATTGAGATCGGATTTTTATATTGTCGGATTGTGTTTTCTTAGGAGAGGATAACGTATGTATTACTATACCGTTGTTTCTCTTTGCTCAATTGTAAGATTTGTGTCAATTTCCTTTTCTTTAAAAGTGAATTGTTTTGTAGAAAATAGATTCCGAGTATCTACCCTTTTATTTTGATTATTCAAGATGTTCTGGCCTGTTAGCAAAATGCAGGTCTCGGTTTATTCTCCCGCCCTCTAAGTAAATTTGCATAAATGTTTTTTTTTCATAAAGTATTCTCTCGAAGTCAATTTTTGCTATCAAATAGTCCAGAATTTCAAATATATATCAACACGGAAAGCGAAGATGAGACATTAAGGGTATTGATGTCATCGCAACTCTTCTTTCATGCTTCCCAGTCAAATTTGAATGGTAATTCGAATGAGCTCTGGTCGAGAAACCAAGCAGAAGAAACGTTTCTACTGTTGAGAAAGTTTTATGGAGTAGTTGGCCATCAGCGACTTCAAACGATTTTAGAAAACCAAAAGGATACAGTTTCTCGAAAACATTTTAATCTAGCTCACGTCTTTGCAGAGTTTCTTGTTTTCACTTTACCGAGAGTCCCTTGCTTAGTTGTATAGCGTATAGCGTTAATGAATTTTATGTATGTGTGTGTTGGAAGCTTACCTCTTAATTCCTATTGTTTTGTCGTCACTGTATTTTCGGTCTTAGGTCTTGCTCATATGTTTACTCGGGTTTGTTGTTATTTTAACTGCCAAGTATGATCTTTTACCACCGAGGAAAGTTACGGAAAAAGGCAGGGAGAAGAACTAGAATTAGAAAATTGAGCCATGGTAGCCCACTGTATTATCTATCTATCTATCTATACATATCCAACATTACAACTAGCCCCTCTTTATCTCTGTTTACTTCCTTCCTCCCTTCATTCCGTCGAACATCCGTATCCTATTCCTGCTCCTTCCTCGTTTGCCTAAAATTCTCCCCTCTATCACAGTCTTCAACATCCCATTGCGTATCATGATGTTCTAAATCCATCTTTCCGGCCTCCCTTGGATTTCTCCCAGCAATCCACTATCTTCCCCCACCCTGCCCAGCACTTCCTAGTTTGTTTTACTATCAGTCCACCTTACCTTCTCCACACTCATATTTCAAAAGTCTCCAATCTATTTCTATCATCGGGCTTCAATGATCACGTATCCGCGTCGTACTAAACCATGCTACATATCAAAGTTTTGACGAGCCTTTTCTTAACCTCCTTACTGAACGTCCCTGTTGTTAATTTCATCCTCCCATTGAGAAAGCCTAATGCATTTGACGCCCAAGGACACTGGAAAGCCGAATGGGAGTAACGAAAAATAAATGTTAGAAGACATAAATGCAGGAAACTGAAGTAATGTCATGGAACAGAATAGCTCATCTGTTTGCTACCAACCAACTCTGACATCGGATTGATATCCAGTGAAGACATCAAAACGGTGGGCATATTGCCATATGTATCTGTGTGCACTCGTGATAGGTCTGACCCAAAAATTTCTTGAACACTTCAGTCGAGCAGATGGTCGTACTCATACGGACTGAGAATTTTAAGGAACACTATTTATTTTGCTTGTCGTTTTATTAGAATAGCATTTGAACCGGACTTTCGTGGGGACCGTCATGGACGTGCTTGTAATTTCCAAACAGTTTGTGTGGACATTCATAAGGTTTATTGTGTGTAACTATCCCTGATCGCGGAAATTTCATTTGTAACCTCCTGGTCACATCTTTGTTCGGCAAATATTGTTTTCAAGGCATGTGAATCAGTGGAGGACTTTTTTATTTCTTTCAATTATAATGCAATCAATTTAAATGTTACTGTTGTGGCATCTCCCGCAGTTTCTTGAAATTAATCTTTCAATTATGCTTACGAAATGTTATGAAGATTGTACTAGGTGTTCTTAATATGGAGATAAAATGAAATAGTTCGGTATTTTTCATCATCCGTATACAAGTATGCTCACCAAAGTTATCTTACGTTTTCAATTCCTTGGAAGTACTGAACTCACTAAGTGTTAGTTTCTAGATGACCCACATGTCAAGGCAAGATTTCCATCCCAGTAAATTTCGTGCTTGTTCTCGCTATAAATAGAATTTCCTTGCACGTTATTGTTTCGCAGCGTGTATTCACGACGGCGAAATAACTTTTCTTTGTGGCTCAATGGTTACGTCTCGACTCACGAGCACATATTTTGAATCGTGTCCGTTGCTCAGCTACGTTATTTCTTACGCTGAACGGTATTTTTAACGACTTGTTTATTAGAAACGTGTGCGTTGCAGCCGGTGATAAAATGTGTCAACTTGGTGGTCAATTTACATTTACTCCTCGTGAATTAGATCTCGTAATAACTGTCTCCGTGTTCTGTATTATGCGTCATCATTTAACATCTCTCGCTCGAGAAACCCGTATTGTCCCATACATTATTGCAAGGCGAGAGAAAAACTGGTCACGCCAATCCGTCCTTCCGCGTGATGCAGCCGTTGATTATCTCATCAGGACCCGCCGGGCCAAAAGGATGTAGGGACACAAATTGGACGATGTAACCTCATACCCAATATTCCGTAAGACGCCGCAAGAGCTTCTGATGGGAGTGTTAGAGCACCAGTCGTGCATTCTCGATGTTGTTCATTCCTACAAGGGAGTTTATATATATATATATATATATATATATATATATATCCGGCGACGCACAAACACACAAACACTAAGATTATAATTATATATATATATATATAATCTTAGTGTTCTTAGAGTACTTCCGCATCGATGATGCGGAAGTACTCACGAGAGCAATATAACTTTTGGACGGCACAATGGAACACAGAATAAAACAGATAACACGTAAAAGGACACTCACACTGTAGATGATTTAAGCTTTCGGCCTACTCCGAGGCCTTCTTCAGGTCAGACTGAGAGGTCTTCTCACTCACAGAGACCTCTCAGACCTGAAGAAGACCTCGGAGTAGGCCGAAAGCTCAAATCATCTACAGTGTGAGTGTCCTTTTACGTGTTATCTGTTTTATTCTGTGTTATATTGTGCCGTCCAAAAGTTATATATATATATATATAATGAGCTTGAATATGAGCATATATATATATATATATATATATATATATATATATATATATATATATATATGCTCATATTCAAGAACACTCGTACAAATACACGTCTCTATGCAACATTTGTGTTGCGAAATCATTTTATTTTAGTCTTTAAGTTAAGATTTTCGATTTTGTTTTGATTACGTGTCGTGCGAGGGAAGAACTAGTACAGTGGAACCTCACTTAGCAAGCACCTCAAAAGGTGAATAATTCGCCTGACGAGGAAAAATATTGGGCCCAAGAATAATTCGCTTAGCGAGCGACATTTTGCATATCGAGGGGGATCGGAATGGTGCGGAGGTTAACGTACTGGATTCTCACCGAGAGGGTCTGGGTTCGAATCCTGGAGACGGCAGATATTTTTCAGTGGTATCCCGATCCCTGCTTGAGGTGCTTTGTGGAGAGCACTTTGAGCGAGTACGCCGTCCGTCGGATGGGACGTTAAACTGCGGATCCCTTGGTGGCTGTAGTTAAGACTAGGCTAATACCGACGCCGGGATTCTCTCCACCATTCCTTCCTTCCCATCCATCCAATATCGCTCCGCTACATCCGCTCTCGGCCGCCTCCCCTAAAACTACTTCTATTTCGTCTATCGAGTGACGAGGAGAGGGGGATGCCCGGAGTGATTGCGCCGGCTGTTTACGCTTGTGTTTAGCACAAGTTCCACTAGCATCTCTACTAGGGTCGCTACGATCACTAGGGTCGCTAGTGATCGTACATTTGTCCAAACTTGTCTTCGGGCGTGTTATTCGTGACTCTTCGTGCACAGTAATAATATTTTATGAATATTTCTTAAAATGTCCCCAAAGAAAAAGCCACAAGAAGACAGTCAAAAGAGAATAAAAATGACCGTAGAAATGAAAGAGGAAATCATTCAAAGGCGAAAACGAGCTGTCAGCGTAGGTGGTCTATCACGCTAATACGTATAGTACAGTCGGTCTGCATCAACGATTTGTACTGTCCTCAAGAACAAGGAAGTGCTAACTCTTATAGAGCTTATGGAGTTGAATTATTTCACGGGAAGAAGTTGTATAGGAGGAGGATACAGACAGCAATGCAACGATCATCTAGCGCAATATGAGGAATGCTGAAAGCATGGAAACGGTTGCATTGTACATAAAAAAGCATCACCCTAATACGGCAGTTATTACGCGAAATTATACGATGATCATGCTGTGTCGCATTTTCGCAACATTTTGAAGAGTCGGTAAAAAAAATGTATCTCGAAAGTTTTCTAGTAAAGAAGAATTAGGCATGCATTACAAATAATGAACTAATTATTTCAATTGTTTTTTCTACGATTATAATTCGCATTCCAGCTTGGTTCAATCCGCGATAAGGAAGAGATGATGTCTATTATTCTCTTTCGCATCGTATCTTATGCATCTCCCTAATCTAATCTAGTACATCTATCTAATACATCTCAGAAGCATCTCCCTAATAAGACTGGCTATGAGCGCTAAAAACGTACGTAATATTAATACTATGTCCAATTTTCAAAAGACAATTGAAGAGTCGGTAAAAACAAATCTGTACAGGTTTATTGTAAAAATGAATTATTAATGTATCATAAGTAATAAACTAATTATTTCAATTATTTTTTGTTTACTACGAATCGAATTCGTTTTCCCGGTGGTGTCATTCGGCGATAGAATAAAAGGTGAACGTGAACCACGATCCTAAATAGTTTCTATATAATTTTCTTTGAGTAAACCTTGCGCAAAATTTATTTTTTTTCGGCTTGGAATGCATTATCGTATTCTACATCAATTTATATGGAAAAAATGGTCCACTAAACGAGTGTTTCGTTTTACGGGAAAGGTTGCGGAACGCATCATGCTCGTATTGCGAGGGCCCACTGTTCTTGAATTTGTCTATGACGGTGTGTGTCTTATTTTATCTCGGTGGTCAATCTACCAACACCATTTGGTTCCATAATATTTCCCTCAGTGCCGCTAGAAAACCCAGGTGTCTATTATTATTAAGTGGAAAATTGCAAGAGTTTTCGTCCCTGCTATTGTGGAACGGCTCCACCACATCACACCTGAATGTGTAATTTATATAACTCAGGTGTCCTATACCTTTCTAAAGACTAATTCTTGCCTGCTGTCTTCATGGATCAAGAGGCTCCCAACCTAATTCATCCGGCACCCGTCACGTTTAATCCTTTCGTAAGCAATTTTTAACAAACCCATTTTCCCTGAATCATCCCTAATTGTTTAATTAGCGTTTTCTCCGATGGATGCTATAACTTTTAGCGTATTTCAAATGTAAAGTAACTAAAGTGGAGTAATATATCTGCCTTATGTTTTTGTAACATTTTCCTATAGCCTGTCCAATGAAACCTAGCTTCTTCAAGGCTGACCCACATATTCTTCTTAAATGTGTGTGGCCCATTAAAGGATTGATGTCATTGTAACGCCCAAGTATTTAAGTTGTTCTGCAATGCTTTATTCGATACCATCTATTTTATATTTTGCGTCTATTTTTGTCTTTTCTATTATTCCACAACTTAGCGCCGTACATTTCTGATATTTAGTGCTAACCCCAATTCCTGACACCAATCCAATGTCTGGTTTTAGCCAATAGTGAGCAGTCTCCCATCTCCTGGTGTATTAATCTCTCCGTCAATCACTGTATTGCAAATAATCAAAGGTGCTGCTATCGCGGATACACATGTCACTACTGTAGCTGAAGTAAAAGTAGGGCCCCTATAACCCTTACCAGTGGCCCTCCTAAAGTTTCTCTTCCTCTGATGAACTGCACGATCAACGACTACCTTTTGTTTACCGTTAATTAAGTTTCTAATTCAGATTTTCTATTTCTCGTTTACCTTAGTGGGCGCATAAATTTCTAGTGAGAGGCTTAGGGCTTTCTTGAAAATAAAAATACAGTATCCACTTCTCCAAGTTCTATTTTTAATTTTCAGGTTAATCCGGAATAAAAAGAACAAATTGTGTATTGTATTAAAAGTTTTTCCTTAAACCGTGCGCTTGTTACGACAGAGTATGCTCCTACTCTTGAGAAAGACATTGTCGAACATGTTATCTTGTAAAATGTTGCTGTCCTAATTAAGATAATTTGAAAAATTTTCGTTTTTTGCGGACTTCGTTTATGTCATGCATGTGCCTACGCTCCTCCCATCGGCTTTCAGCACTATTTCCTGGAAATCATCAATGTTTTAAAATTTAGGATTGATGGTTAATTCCCTGTTTCCGCACAAGCAAAATTTAATATTTTGTAAGGTTTCCTATGGGCCGAACCGCTATAGTTCACAGCAACCCTTCGTATATCTGGAAGGCACTCAGGCCTTTTGCCCATGAGTTAAGAAGCGGCCACGCTACCCGCTATACTAAATTACGTACCACCCGCTTCCAACTGTTCCGTTTTAATTTTTAAATAATATTTGATATCTGCGGATAAATGCTGAACTGGTCTTATACTTACCGAATAAAGTATCATGCCTCTCGTTCCTGGAGCAGACGTCAAGAAGTATATCGGGGGTATTTTGATGTGGTATAGCTAGGTACAATGTTGAAATAAAAACGACCGACTGAATACTGGGTCTTTAATTCCCGACCTTTTCGCTTAACTTAGTCATTCAGCTAATAAAGTTTAACTTATTTTCGTTTAATTAAATGCAATTAGAAATAGTGGACAAACAGGGCTTAAATGGCTTTTGAGTGTTAAGGAGCCCCTGGCAGTATTCAGTAGTAGGCTAATCAAAGGTACGTAATCAATACCGGTTCACAGGTTTAAAAGACATTTGTATTGATGAGATTGATTTTTGGAAAAATCATATTTCTGGTACGTAAAGTCTCATTGAAGAATATATATGGGAATATTCACTATAAAGAAAATGTCTCTTTTAAACCATAAGGTGTTTAGGAAAAAGGATTCTATGGTACTTTGTGGATCTATGAAGACCTGTCGAATTTCTCCTATTTTCTTACAATGACGGTATAGTACTATTAGGTTAGAGGATGATTTTATTAATGAAAGTTTTGATTTCAAACAGGTTTCTATATCTGCGGGGCAAAGCTGTACTCGGTGATTTTAAAGTTTGCCGTCGGTCGTCATTGCCTCGCGCTGGCATAAATGTTCCAGATGTCCGGGTTCAAGCGGTGTAATTAGATGTAGACGTATTTCGTGAACACTCGTCGTGCCGGCCCTGGGCAGCGCATTGGCATCGTAAAACACCGCTTTCCAGTCGTCAGTCGCAGGGATTTTTTTTCATCCCCCCGAGGAGAAAACGTTTAAGTGGTCTTCCGGGGGGGGTGTGGGAGAGACATGAATTTGTTTAGATTGATGGTTAAATCATTTGATTTTGCTCCGGGTTTCGAAGTCTTGGAGCGGGAGAGTGATGGGACTTGGCAGCTCTGGGGTGGTTTTGGCGCGCGAGTGCCTCAGGGTACTATGCGCGCGCCGGATTTATTTTTTGTGCGGGTACTGCGATGTGCAGTCGTTGGTTTGGATGTGGAAGGGATGAAAAGATAGGTGGATGGGGTTTGTAGAAGCGTTTTCCACTCTTGCCTCTCCAGCACCCTCTTTAACGCAAAACCCCCGTCCTCCATTACCCCTTCTCAAACCTCTTATCTGGGCCCCTACTGGACGAATCGTTCCTCCTGATGACGCTTCCCCGCATGTGGCAAATCGGTCGGAAGAAGTGTGGCGAATCCATGGGGCTTCATGCGAGCACCGGAGATCAGTTTTTCATCCTTTTTTGTTTTACCGTCCAACCGAACGCAGTCTTTTTTATGCTCGGATCTCGCGTGGTTTGAAAAATGTTTTCCGGCACTTGGAGCGCGCGAGTGAGTGTTGGTGTGGTGAATAAATACCTGGATGTTCTTTTTTTTCTTCTTAAAACTTTTGTTAACGATCATTACCTCTGCAATTACGACTTCGAAAGCTAAATCTTTTTACCATGTGGCTTAGAGTGGAAAACGCTATTAATTTGATCTTACTTCAGATTTACCTCCTTAAAAACTAACACAGATGACGTTTCTGACTTATTTTTTTATGTTAACTAACACGGCATACTATTTTACACACCTTTGTGTATTAGGTTCATTATAAGTAAGTAATTTTATAAGAAAGATTTAGTTTTGGAATTGTCAGGAATATTAATTTAACCCTTTGGCCATTAAATTAAGAATCATCCTATGGTGCCTTGGATTTAATTAAGATAATAGGTCATAGTAAAAAGTGGGAAAATTGACTGTTTCCAATCAATTATTCTATTAGAAGTGCTTCAGTGAGTACATGTAATTTATAATTGCAACTATAAATTCCAGGAAATAACAAAACCTTTGTAAACATTTATTGACAACAGTAGCCAATTTTAGTGCACTTTCGTATTTGTGTACGAGGGCCTTGTAGGTCTTCAGTGTTAAAAATCTATAGTGTTATATACGAGTTATAGCATTTAGTTAGCTTGGATTTGCCTTCCTATTTTAGTGTAGCAGCTTAAGAAGGCGGAAAACATGCCTCTCATTTTTTTCAGTGAAGCACAAGGCGGAACTATGTATAATATATCAAAATCGCGGAACAGTTGTATGAATCCATCTTCACGGTTACGTGCAGGAAATATTTCCATGTTCGTTTTCCTTCGGTGCTTCTCTTTCTCGTCTAACACTTTGTATTGTAATGCGCCCCTGAAATGCAGAGGTCGTTTGCTCCTGCAGGACGGGTTCGTCGATGGGCGAGAAAAGGGCGAAGGGAATAGGAAGGCGAGGTAATTGGCCGGCGTCGGCTCATTTAAATGAAAGGGTGGGAAAGGAATGTACAATTTGAAGCCTTCCTATAGAGGGAATTCTGATTGCCTTCCCAATACGACCTCGCTTTTACCGCAGGTATAAAAATCGTGACAATGATGGAAATAGAAGCATACGTAATCTAGACTCATGAGAGCAGTGCATCGCTCCCTATTCCATCATTCCCGGACTCCTACATTTTCGTATATTCTCCCATTTTGTTAGACTGGGGGCTTCAATAAGTCGTCGCCAGTACCGAGGCCGTATCCACGATATACGTATGTCCTAGCCCAGTTTAAACTGTTTTTGGTATCGGTGCTAGAATAATCTATTAATTATTTTCAGCGAAAAGTTATGCTTATTTTGCTAGCTAAATTGTACTAATACTCATGCCTGTATGGCCGGTAACCACCCCCTCACTCGATTTTGCAGCATTGGCTTGCGGGGTATAATTTAGATGAACTGTCATGAGAATATTCAGGCTCTGGTCGCCATTGGTCCATATGTACTTCCATCGGATCTCTAATTTAGTTTGAGCAACCTGATTTCATATCAGGGAGCGAAATTTTGTTGTGTTATTATATTATTATTATTAGGTAATCTACCGGTTAAGGTAAGTTTTTGGATGGACACAACTATCAAATAAATATTTTGTAACTCCAAACAAAACCCAATCCAGCAACCTACTCTACATCAGGTCCCTTTTCATCTCTGTGTACTTCTTTCCTCCCTTCATCCCGTCCAACATCCCTATCCTATTCCTGCCCTTTCCTCGTTTTCATCCCGTCCAACATCCCTATCCTGTTCCTGCCCTTTGTTGTGTTGCAAACTAATTTTGGAAAGAAGTAAATTCCTGACCAAATATTTCTGCTGCTCTATTTATTGGGCCAAGTACTGTTACAAGACGTTTCTCTCATTTTGTCAGCAGTTAAACTTGTACTGAAAAAATTCTGTTCCCTATATTTCTGCCTAGCAGTTACTTTAATGCTTACTTTCTACATCAAAACGTGCAATTACCTATATCTCTCTCTGATTTTGATTTCATACACATCCACGCGAAATAGACCTTTAGTTGTTATTATTTGAGGACTAAGTTGACTCATTTTGGAGAATCATTGTTCTTTGTTGTGAACCGACTCCAAATTTGCCCCTATTTTAAGTCTTTAGTAGGGCATGAAAGAATCTCATTTCTTGTGCGCTTGCCAACTTCCTGATCCTCTTCACCCATATGCCACCTCTCTCGTGTTCTCAGCCACTGCCTCTACTCCCTCGTCTGCTATCATTCATTTCTTCTCTCCACATTGTCCTGTATAGGGGTCACAGTATTTTATCTTCTCCCTTCACTCACCCAGACACGATAATTCTGCCGAAGCTGAACTGGAATAAATTACCGTTTCTTCCGGCAGTCACGATGCGATATTTTCCTTCAAAGTACATGCATTCGAACTGATTTAAGTCGCAAATGCTGAGCCACAGTTGGCGGTGGTTCTCATGGTTGAAGGAATGACGTAAAAATTATCCTTCAATAACTAAAATAATGATTCCTCAGACAGATGAGCAATATCACTAGTCTTAGTCAATTAAGTTGTTTAGATGTTTAATTCACATGTCACATAAATGAAATTTTACGTTAAATTTTCTAATTTTCTTAGTTATAAAAGGTTAAGCAGTTGCAATTGAATCAGTATTGCATGTTTAATGTGGAGCTGGCCAGAAGACGAATCGAAGGAGTCATCTTCCGCTAATGTTTTCCCATTTGTACCATTTAGCATAGATTTATTATAGGAGTTTTAACCTTACTTTCCTGCATTCTTATTGAGAGCGCCATATGGCTGATGCATGAAGATTTTCGCATAGAAACCGGTTTATGGTGTGTTGACTAAGCAGGCGGAATCTTGCCAGGATTACTAATGTCCTTAATTGAGCTAAAACATTTACTCATAGGTGTTTGTATATGATTTCCCAGATTCCTTCGTCACCTACTGATTTTTTACGACCCTATCTGCTAATTTTTAAAATATTTATTATCAGATATTGTATCCCATCAGTAGATAGTACAGTTTTCAAAATCATGAAAGTAATAAAGAACCAAGTAATGTTAAAAATTTCATTGAAAATATAATTGTTAAATAAATTGCTTTCCATAGTTATTTTAAAATTAAATAATCTAATCCAATCTTTAAAAAGAAAGCATATAATGATTTGTTCAATGGAAAGAGTTCAGTTAGATTGTGTATCAGGATCCTCTAAGAATGCTCTAGAGCATAAGTTGCAGCAGCCCTTGTAAATACCACCCTTCTGGATTTAATGTTTGCTAAATTATTGAACGGGTCTTGAAGTGTGGTTCAATTGGCCTGTATATTACGGAGGGAAGGGAGAGTTTTCGGTTGAATTTAGCCCCAGGGTGAATAGGTGGAGTCCAAATCTCTCAATTTCCAAGCCCGTCGAACTGGCAGGTTGAGATATTTCGGGATCAATCCGGTTTTCTTTGTCTTTCTTCCGTGTCCGATTTTGGATTTTGCACGCAGATCGCGCCACATATTTGCACACTATGCAACATTCGCCGGAAGGAACATCAAACCGTGTTGCTGTTCAAGAACTTTTGTTCGAGGTATTCTCACGACGCCCGGTTTCTTATCCTTCTAATTCCAATGCGTGCGTGTGACTTCAGTCTTGAAAGGTTGTGGTTTTGCGATGAATGGCCACGGACACTCCCCAAAGTTCGGAATATCCGAATACAGGGAACAGTTTTAGGCTACCAGGTCATGATTAGAACGATCCAGATAGCCCGCTATGGTGTTAACTTCAAGCCATAGAAATACGGAAGTTGTTTCATGCGCCGAATTTCCGGAAATGGTACGAAAGTTATGTTTTATATTGCCATTTCACATTTTCTGTGTGATCCTACTGAAATGCTGAATAGTTAACTAGAACGACTTGTAATAGATGGTGGTAGAGGCGTATGTAGCATTTAATATTTTCTTTTTAAAGTTACTATTCGTGCCGAGGGTTAATTCTTATATTTTTCCTCAGCATTCAGTGTGAGGGAATTATTAAGCAACAAAATATTTTTTTAATATTAAGATTATATTTCCTTATCTGATTACTAATTGAGTTTGAGTCGAGTGGTATCATGTGTGAGTATATGCGAGTTTATACGTATATGGTTTAATCGAATCAATCTCCCTTATCGGTCACACTGCTATCAACTAGAATTATCTTATTTAGTGTTGCATTGCTTTCGGTGAACATATTCAAACAATATGATAGGGGAAGTTGTATTTTCATATTTCTAACGTTGGTCCTAAATTTCTTCACTCTTCAGTCAAATGGAGTATTTGTTTAGATTGTGACTACGATATTTGGCGAATTTTGTCTAGTCAAAAGGATAAGGACTCGATAAAAAATACCTTTAGTTTAAATTTCAGATATTATGGTATAGATTACACCAATCTGGTGAAAAAAGTGTTACGAGTAAGAAGCTCGGCAATAAAAATTGTTCTTATTCTTTTTTTGCGCATAATTAGTGCATACATTAATGATTATCGAGGACGTTTGTATGTAAGGCGATTAACCAGGGTGAGTTTTATGAAATTAAATAATAAAAAGGTTTTTATGTTTGCTGAAGTTAGAAACAGCTCAAATTCTAAAATAGAGTAGAGAAATGTTAAAGATACTCTTATACAAACTCGTCCTAAAAGGTGTCCTGTATTTGATAGTACATTTTCTTCAATACTTGGGGATTTCCTTTTTATAAGTCATCAATATTTCATTTCATTCAAATTTTTTCAATTCAATTTCATAAAAGCAGTCTTCTGGTGTAGTTTTCTTGCTTTAAAGCTAAATTAGTTATTTTTGTCGAATATCTTATTCAATAATGGTGAATATAAGCTCCAGCCAACTTTGTTCTTAATTTTGTGTACAAGTACTATCTATCGGTTTGCGGTCATTTTTGTACTTCTATAACAACATGGAACATGGTTATGTTTTTGGGGTTTCCTGTGACTAGCGAGGTTCATAAACCAGGAGAGAATGCGGTGAGTGAGGTGAAATGTATATTTTAATCTTACAGTTGGTCCCTTATAATTTTTGTTTTGCGTTTCAGTAAATTATAGGATAATTAGTGAATAAAGTAATCTTAAAAATAATGATTTTGGTCGAAAACATATTGAAATATCCGTGTGGACAGTCGGCACATTTTCGTTGGTCACCGACCTAAAATACTGATTTTTCTCTTAAAGTTAGTAGAAATAGTTAAGTAAATAATGAATTTCAGCTAAAAATTATGTAAAATATAAATGATGAATTTCAGTACGACATTGAAAGAGCAACAATCATATTTTGTAATGCTAATTACCTATTGTGTATTTTAGTTTGACTTCAAAGATACAATTTAGTTCCCTTCAACGTCAATTGATTTATTATAACATTGATCGTCTCCTATCGAAATCAATTAAATTCTGTTGATAGTTGTCTGGTGGTTATAATTTGTATTTTCTTTAGTTTGAATTACGTGTGCATATGTACAAAAAGGCCATTTTAAATGTTTGTTCTTCGAATATCATTCTTCTGAGAATTTATTGTGACGTCGGTACAACCTGCTTGACGTGTCAGCAGGATTAAACCTGAGAGCATTTATATTACGCGCTCTTGGTTTCCACGCAAATCAGAGCTCAACCGATGCGTTGCATTTTCTCCCTTCCGCTGCTTGGATTTTGTCTGTTGCCCCCGAGTCCCCCGTCGCCTTCCTCTCACCCCCAACGCTAGCTTCTTCTACGTTTCCTTCCATCTCGACTTCCTTCACGATACGACGGAGCGGTCGGTGCTGCTGCAGGGTGTTAACCTTCCGCCCGCTCTGGGGCTCTTTTGCTTGGGATTCATGCGGGGGAGAGTTCTGCTGGATAACTCCGACAACGGACAAGGATGCATGCTAGCGAGAAATGCCTTCTCGCTCTGCCATCCCGAGTTCGTCATTATTTTCATGCATACACCAAAGGGCCAGACTGAAACCTAAGTACGCAAATAAACGTTTGATCACGCCAATTTCCAGGAAAATCTGCAGTGATATAATTATAAACTGTTAGACTTCCAGCCAAAGGGGTCTCGAGGCTGCATAACGTGGGTAATCGTCTAATTATTACTATTGCTGATATTCGATTTAGCCAATTATGTAATGAAGAGATGGCGGTTCACGTTGTAATTTATTTTATTCCTGGTGTTAAATAGTTGAAGTGATTTACTTTGTCCATAATAGTTCTGTATGAGCTAATGCTAGGTACCAAGTGATGCCAAAACAATGCTTTTCATGGATACAAATCCATAATTATCTCCAGAAGTGATAATCTAATATTATATTTTTGCCTAGATTTTTTTGTTGTTACATTAACAATACATGAGAATTGCTCAATGCAGAGTGATCATTGCAAATAGATTCTCGTATTTTATTTTTCTGATTTTGTATTTTTTTATTGTTAGCTTAGTGTGCATTTATGAAAATCAACTGGCAATAGAAATTAACGTATGTTAAAATGCGGACATGTTTCGTAGATTCCCCAGCATAGATAGTGTGTCTCGTATGATCGTGTTACATCATTCATGTTTCCCTCTCCGAATTTCGTGGAAATGAC